>QJPP01001704.1:356734-516285 GCA_003996215.1 Jaltomata sinuosa | reverse complement strand
ACCTTTGTTATCAAGTAGTTGACGGAGTCTGGGACAATCTAGTTGTACATTGGTGTTGTGATCTCCATGCGGGGAAGCACCTCTTCCCTAACCCATCTGACCCACTGGATATCTGCCAAATCCCTGGATCTTTCTGTGCTCGGTTGAGCCAAGTGGATCATGGTCGTTCGCCAAGCGTAGTATTCCGGCGTACACCATTTGCCTCCTCCCATGTATAATGTGATCATATAATCCCATTCAGCCTGCAAGTTCATCATTTGTACCGTCGGTATCACGGCACCATAACTGTCCTCATATAATGCCATGTTTGACCACAAAGGTATGTCCTGGACCAAGCCGAACTGTCTTAAAACACGGAGAGGCGCATATGGCTGGATGCCTCCCAGTCCTATTAACTCGATGAAATACAAGTATCGAGTTCTGATGAAGGCCAATCCTGTCATCCAGGGATATCTCCACTGGATGAAATCTCCGGTAAGGTTAGTCAAGAATGTGCGCCATTCCTCTTCTCCGGTGGGTGCATATGTCCAATATCTCATGCGCTCTCTATGAGTCTGAATCCTGTTGCGGGCGTCGATACAGTAGTCCATCTGTGGGTGGCGGCGGTAGAAGTGTTCTACAGCGCAAATTTGCAATAACAAATTGCAGCCTCCAAAGAAGTTGTGTCCCCGTGTGCATGCGGACAACGATCGAAACATCTCAGCAAGGATCATGTGTACCAAGGTAAGTCTTGGCGGCTCTGCAAAGACGTTCATCACTATTGGCAGGATATTGAGGTCGATGCAATGAAACCTCATCGGGAAGATCATAGTTCCCAAAAAAGCCAACACAAAAACCCTCGGTCGCATGTATACCCACTGTCTGCGGGTACAGACGAATTCACCTTGGTGTTCGTCAAAACTCTCGAGACGACCATATCTTTCGAAGAGGTAATCCAACTTCACCTTTCCTCCTTCCACATTTCTCAGTGATGGAAAAATGTGTAATCCTAACAGCCTCAGAAAGTCTGCCTTCTTTATGGGTGATGGGAGTACCGGCACTCGTTCCCTTAGTGGTAGTTCAGCAAAATTACTATTCTCCTCCAAGGTAGGAGTGATATCGAAATCCAGAAATTTGAAGGTCACAGTGGTTGGGTCCCAAAATTCCATTAATAAAGTGGTGAGGGTTTTGTCAGCTTGGATCCCCATAAGCGACAGCAAAGCCCCCAGCTGCTCCCGTACCTCACCCCCATGCGCTACGCGGATGTTTCGCCACCACTTTTTAGGTTGTCAGGTGCTGAGATAACCATCTGGATGTTTGGTAAGTTTTGGTTGATATTCATCTGGAAAAAAAAAAGTAAGGGGTATGATAAGTTTGTTTATCCCAAATCCATTATGTGTTTTAGTTTGGATCATTTACATCAATCACAGACAAAGTATATGTCGTTGGGTTTTATGAAAAACCCGTTGACAATAAGGGTGGTTCCCTAAATGCAGTGTCAATCCCCGGGATCGTCCTGCCTAAGGCTATGCAACATGACCTGTTTCTAGAATAAGAATATTTTCCTAGATTTGAGAGTGGACTTGAATAACTGCGAGACGGCACAGTAACCTAATTGCACCGACTCTGAAACTAAGGAATCCAAAAGAAGGTTTGGGAGGGCATAAAACCCTCCGCGTGTACCACAGTGTGTGAGATGTGTACGGCCAAAGACTCGATAGAGAAATGCAAGTGAGAAAGCAGTAACAAGTAGTGTTTATCAATCAAACAAAGGGCGCAAGTTTGGATTTGGCTTGCGTCATTTCAAACAAAGAATGATATAAATAAAGCAAATAATGTACTGCAAATAAACAAATATTCCAAATAATATTCATAAACTAAGCATGCTAAGGTAAAAACATAAGTTAAACATCCCCAGCAGAGTCGCCATTCTGTCGCGCCCTATTTTGAACTGGCCAAAATATGCTTGCAACATCCGGCTCTTTCTGCCTTTATTTTGGAAAAGGGTTTAGAGTCGCCACCTAAATTTTAGGAAACTTAGGAAACCATTTTGTATGTAAAACTCTGTTTTTAGTCTGCAAAACGTTTGAGATTCTGAGTAAGTGTTTTGGTTACTCGAAGGGAAGGTGTTAGGCACCCTTCAGAGCCTATCCGAAGATAGTCCTTAAACTCAGTTTAGAAAAAATATTTGGGAAAGTTATTTGCTCATTATTTGCTAAAAAGGTGATAAAAACATGTTTTCTTAATTTAAAGAAAAAAACTCAAAGTATATGTCACATGCTACTACAATAGGCAAAAAATATAAAATATGCTTATGGTAAAAAGATGAAACATATGTACGTACATGCCAAAATATATGAAAGTTTAATAGCAATGCCTTTATCGTAATTATAATTAAAGTATGTAGAACTTTATGATTTATAAGAATATATATTTAAAGGCTATGTAAACAAAATGAAAACATTTATTTACACAAATACTTTTTGTAAAGTAAAAAATATGTAGTTCTTAAAGTTTGAGAAAGTTTATGACATGTTTGTTAAAAAAAAGTAAAGATGACGTATGTATATTTTAAATATATATAGGAAATCATGCGAAAGTTTATTATTTAAAAGATTTGGATAAGTAAAAGTATATAAGAAATAAGTATACCGGTAATAGAGAAAAAGATATAAGAGAAAAAATCATATTTGTTTTGGTAAATATATTTCATGTAAAAGAATAATTTGAAGACTTGAGTAGAGAACGAAAATTATTTGTTTTCATGTAAAGGAGACTTTTATTCATAAGGTAAAAATGAACATGCATTGAATATGAAAGAAAGTATTATGTACGTAAATGTAATTGTGATAAAAATATATGTGTAATTTAAGTAGGAAGAATGAGTAAGTAAAAATATAAATATATATACCTTCTAGTAGATAGCATATGACATATATATGCCTTGCATTTTGAGGCCTTAAAAAATCTGAAAATCTCAAAATATATATATATAGAATATAGCAAAAATAGTTGTAAAATATTGGGGTTAGAATAAGAGAATACATAAGTTATTAATATATATAAAGAAGGCTTGCCTAAATTAGATAAAAGCATTCTATAATCTAAGGCCTAAGAATGACTAAAATTTGTTTGAAAATAAATTGAATCGCTAATTAATATTTTTAATTTTTTTGAAAATCTACCGCGAGTTATTTGAAACACGTTTTTCTTGAAACAAAGCCTAAGTTAATCAATCCTAAAAAATCTGCACTATTTACCATTTATTACTACTATTTTTGAAAGTGTTTAACCACTAATTTTAAAGTATTTAAAAAAGGAAACCCGAAACATTTGCCTAAACTAAAAAGTGAAGGAAACTTACTTTCAAAATTTTAAGCTAAATAGAGTAATCCATGAAACTATAAACCGGAGAATAAACGTTAATCAAAATCACAAAGAAAAATACATATTCTAATAATACAAGGTTAGTCAAACAAATTCAAGTAATAAAAAAAGCATATAGAAAATAAAGGACTAAGTATGTTAAGTTCCTTTGGAGGAACTAGTCTCCTAATGAGTGACTCCGAACACCGCGATAGTTCCTAATAGTTGTTCGACCCAAAACATATTTGGGCCGAGATTGAGTTTCAAATGAGAACTCCAACTCTCCGGGGTGTACATGAAACACAAAAAAATGATAAGGATTAGTAACTTGAATAACAAAATTCACAAAATATAGAGATATGCCCAAGCTAATAATAAAATGATAAGGAAAACACACATGTTATTCGGTGAATACACAAAGCATATATGAAAGAACGACATGTAACCATATTTTGTTTCATGTTTTATAAACAAGCGATATTAGGTAAACAAACAACTTCGACACTAGTTGATTATTAGAAAAACAAAGTGCACAATAAGTAGCAACATAAAACCTTATTATTTTTTTTTTCATTCACTTTAACTAAATAAGTAGCTATGAACAAATCACCTCAAAAAGTAAGGCGACACTAGTGACGAGAGGATCAAAAAGGGAACCAAACCACTACATTAGTTCATGATAAATTCCTTAAGCTAGTATTCCCGAAATTGATCCCGAGTTAAAACCAAAATAATGAAAATACGGGCAGCCCTCTTTTTCTAACAATGCACACTAATTTAACCACTTTTTTACTAGGATTAAGGTGTTTAAAGAAAAGTTAGAAACCACAATATTCAACAAACGCCGGAAACATAATCATGATATGTACATTCCTATCCTAAACAACATTTTCGGGACTAAAAAAAAAGTGACAAACCTATTGAAACTTTTAACTTAAGAATTTAAACTTCAAGAAACTCAAACATAGCATACATATGCCCTTTCCGATTCAAACAAAATCAGCCCCCCCTAATTGTGATTAAAACAAGACGGGATGATTACATACTCTTACAACTCAATCCGTAAGGGAAAGCAACAAGAAAACTCAACTTTTATGAAGAGTAAACAATGATCCTAATCTCTAGTTATGCAACAAAGGTAGCCATGTACAATATTGAGACAAATGATTCATTCCTAAGTTCGATTCCTATCATATTACGAGAAAAAGCAAGTCCTTGGAACTATTTTCTTTTGAAAAGCTTCAAACAAGAATAGGCAAAATGAAGTAAAACCGTTGATACCTACTTCCGTGGTTATTTAAACGGCTAATAGTAAAGGTTCTTTAAAACTTTCACAAGAGTGAAACAAAAACCATTAGTAATCCGAAAACAACAAACCAAACTCATATAATTTTATATGCTAAAGGCAGTCCTTACGTAGTTATGAACAAGGCACGGCGAGATAACTACATGCTCTACAAACTCAAACGAAAATCGACCAACAAACCAAAGAAAATGATAACGAACATAATACAAAGATCGAGGCTAAGTTAATGATTTAATCGACTAACTTTATAATCATCACATGATCACAACAATGTCCTTAAACATTCAGCCGTATATATCCGGAAAACTCGAAGCCTCTTGAGGTTCGTTTCACGCTAATTCAAGATTATGAACATTCTTCCAATACACCATCGACTATAAATACAACCGAACAAACCAACAACTATTTTACTTCCAATTAGCCACGATAATTCAAACCAAACAAACAACACCATTTACAACAATTAAGCCAAGTTTTGAGTTGTGAACACTTCACAAACACATATTCTAAACCAAATGACTAGAACTGATTTTCGTTTCACATTTTCATGCCTAAAAACAGCCAGCCATCATTCCGACTAAGCACGTGACAAACAATTGACAAAAAATTAAAACCAACGTAATTAAGACGGGATAGGATTTACCTTGTGTTGGGCAGCGATTGAGGCCGTCAAGTGTTGAGTTTCAAACTAGCTAACTCCGACTCCGACTCCGGTTATCCGAATAGCAAACGAAACAAAAAAAAGGCAAGATCAGCAGTGCGTATGAGCCAATTGACAGTGAACAATCAGAGAACAAATTTGTGAGCGGTTTGTCCTAATTTTTTAATCTGCCTTTTTGGGTCAATTTCATCCGTGGCTATAATGGAAACCCAAGGGTTCCTTTTATAGCCAAAATTTTAGGGCTCCAACGGTTCTTTCCAAGAATTCAAAATTTGAATTCTTGGAAAGCCAAGCTGCCATAGGAAATGATGAAAATCAGAGAGAAAAGAAGATGCTTACCCCTTTTTTCAGGTTGATTTGAAAGAGAAAGCGACGGGTCGGAGGTGTAGAGCTCGGACCGTCGGGCAACGGTTGCATCCGTCGGGCAGCCGGCGGCGGGGGAGCTTTTTTCAGCTCTGCTTTTTGGTGATGTTAAAGGGTGAGGGGACGGCTATAAAGGTGGAGGAGTAGAGGAGAGAAGGGTGAAGACCATCGGATTTTGCCATTATCCGGTGGTCTAGCGGCGGTGACCTTTTCGAGGCTGCAAAAAGTCTCCAAAAAGGGGAAGGGATAACGTGAGGTGATGGGAGAGGTGTTGTCGCCGTTTGCCCGCCGGTACGAGGCGAAATCCGGTGGGTCTTTGGTGGTGGAGGCGGCGAGAAAGGGTTTGGGGGGGTGGTCTGTCGGTTTGGCTGAAGGTGGGGGTTTGTTTTGTTTTTTTTTGTTGAAAGTGGACGAAGTGGGAGAGAATTAGGGGTGTGTTTAGTGGGTGATTGGGCCGGGTCAGGGGTGGTTTGGGCTGGGTCGGGTGATTGGGTAGTGGGCTAGGAGGAATTGGGCTGAAACAAATAAGAGTTTGGCCCCAAACTTGGTAAATGGATTAATTTGGTAGAAAAAATGTGATTTTTCCTAGTAGTTTTTCCACTTAATTAATTTAACGATGCTTTCTTTCATCCCGATTAATTTCAAATACGTATATAGTTGACTTAAAAAATGATTTTGATACACGTAATCGCGATCCTCAATCGATAGAACTGTATTTAGGAAATACTACAGCGATACGACAAAATTTCATTTAGAGTTTGAAATAAAAGTTACTATACCAATATTTTGTTAAAGAGAATGAATTATAAAATATTTTTGGAGTGATTTTATAAGATACAACATTATTAGTAGTTATTATTATAAAAAGTAAAGGAAATTATTTTAAAAAATGATTATTGGTGCCAAAATTTATAAAAATTAATATAAAAATAAGAAAATTATTTTGGAAAAATCCTCGGGACTAAGAAGCATAGAAAAATTAATTATGGGAAAAGGAGGGCCAAAATTGGGTGTCAACAGTTAGTTTGAGGTAGGTGAGGTAGCTTTGATTGGTCCAAATTTAGTTTATGAGACTATGGAGAAGGTTCAGATCATTAGGGAGAGGTTGACGACCGCTCAAAGTCAACAAAAATCATATGCATATGTAGGGAGAAGAGAGTTGGAGTTTGAGGTTGATGATTGGGTATTTCTTAAGGTGTCACCCATGAAGGGTGTGATGAGATTTGGCAAGAAAAAGAAGCTTAGTCCTCGCTATGTAGGTCCTTATCAGATTCTGAGGAGATTTGGTAGTGTTGCTTATGAGTTGGATTTGCCATCAGATTTAGAAGCGGTTCATCCAGTTTTCCATGTTTTCTTGTTAAAGAAATATGTTGGGGATCCGACCTTGATTGTTCCTTTGGAGGATGTTGGTGTGAAGGACATCCTTACTTATGAGGAAGTTCCCATGGATATTCTTGATCATCAGATTTGGAGGTTGAGAAACAAAGAAGTCTCTTCGGTGAAGGTAATTTGGAGAAATCAACTAGTTGAGGGAGCTACTTGGGAAGCAGAAGCAGCCATGAAAGCCAAGTACCCTCATCTCTTTCCTTCCGATCCAGTTTCAACTTGAGGTATTAGTTTCCTCCTTAGCATGTCTCTCTGATTCTAGTTCATCAATTTTTCTCATGATCCTAGCATGCACCGAAGTTATTTCTATCATGTTTTAAGTTAAAAAGCTCAATTTTCATGTTTATTCTTCAGTTTTCCTGTTCTATTGTTTGGTTGGGCTGTTTTCTCTCCAGTTTTCTCGCTTAGTCTTCATTTGAGGATGAATAATCCCAAAAGGGAGATATTATAACACCCCAGAATTCAATTCAGCTTTTAAACTTAGAAACTCTGAAAATTTTGAAACTTTCAAGAATCATGAGTCAAGACCATGAGTCGTGGAAAGAATCATGAGTCAAGACCATGAGTCGTGGAATGAATCATGAGTAGTGGAACTGACTCATGAAACCAGCTCTGCAGCTCCCACTTCTGGTCTGAGAAATACGAGTGGAGTCTACGGGTCGTAGTTAGTTCCATGAGTCATGAAACCAACTCGTGAAACTCTGACAGAGGGTAGCCTGTTCCCCAGTAACCACGAATGGTTTCTACGACCCGTAAAATTTTCCACGAGTCATCTTGTTGAACCATGGAAAGTTATCCGCAGCTTGAATTTTGGGCTCAGGAACCACGAGTCCAATCTATAAACCGTGGTTGCTTCTACGGTCAGTGGAAAGGACCCGTGGAACCTAAAGCCGAGGTTTTTATCAGCTTTTCTCTAATTAAATCCCAGAGGTATTTCTATAATTACCCACCCTTTTAACTCCTAAGTGAGGTTGTTTTGGCCATTTTTTGTAGGGTTTCTACTCTTATTAGCCTAAGTCTTTCATTACTCCGTATTCATCTACCAAAAAAAGAAAGAACTCCTTCAAGCTCTAAGTCTCAAGCTCCAAGTTCAAGTCTCCATTTCTTTTCATCTTAGATCAAGCAAGCTTCAATAAGGTATGTGGGTATTCAATAAGGTATTTCTTTCACCCTTATGCCCAAACCCCTATGTTTTTACTTTGATTTATGAATTTATGGAATTACGGTTCTTACCCAAATTTAGGGGAAAGTTATGGATTTTGTTTTAAAGTATTAATTTATGATTTCCCATTCATTACCCATGTTTTGATTAAGATTCCTTGCATAATTTCAAAATACCATATGTTGGTGATGAGTTCTAGCATGATTCCATTGATTTGCATGTTTTCAAGCAAAATTGGCATGTTTAGTAACATGGCCTCTATTATCATGAAATTGCATGCCTAATTCTTCAAGTTATGAATTTAGAAAGCAAAGTGTGTTTTGAATTATGACTATGCTAAGTTTTAACGATTTTGAAGTTGAATTGCATGACATTAGATATGTCTTTATGCTTTATGAAAGGTTTGACATATAGATATGTCTATCTAAGCTATGTGAATTGCATGGTATTACATATACCCTTATGCTTTTCAAACAGAATTGGCATTAGATATTTCACAAGTATATGTGAGCTATATGTATATGTTTTGGGATTAGTATTTAGCACCTAGTTAGACAGGGTGAGATTACCCTTAGTCTCAGAACTACGTGCCACCGTAGATGCTCTATATGACTTATAACTGGATCCTGATATGATAAGGTTCTAACTTTGGCCAGTTAGGATAACCTTTTTCGGTGTGGGTATATGACACTGGACTCCATGTATCTCATCATGGTTTATGTCGGTTAAGAGAAACTCCCGTATGAAGATTTAAGACTTATGCTTTTCTATTTCATGCTTTAAGCTCTAAACTATGAGATTTATTTATGATACTTCCTTATGCATGAACTCAGTTTCAATTACGTTTTATGTATGTTTTCACCATATTTATGCATGTCTCATATATTTAGTACATCCTATAGTACTAACACATATCTTGCGATGCATCCTTTTGATGATGCAGATCCAGGTTTTCCTCCTCAGATTCGTGGCTAGAGATTTCAGGCCATCCAGCTAGCTGTTGGTGAGTCCTCATCTTTCGAGGACCGGTTCTTGAGTTTAGTTTATTTTTGTCCCTTCAGTACTTAGAGTTAGCTGGGGTCTTGTCCCAGCAACTCCTTATGTCATATGTAGAGGCTTTTCAGACATAGACAGTATTCGAGTCTCTCTTTCGGATTATGTTTCATCTTAATTTATCTTTTATGGTTTGGGTTGCTTAGCTTCCTAGTTATGCTTCCGCTTTGCTTTCTTATGAATAACTGAGTATGCTATGACCAAGGGTTAACTTGGGGCACTTGTAGTCTCGGGTCCTGTATTACGCCTTGGGGGTAGTCTCGGAGCGTGACATATAACCATGCTAACATACTGATATACTGTTTTAAACTATAAGCTGAACTATGATACATAGGCCCAAATAAAATCACGCATAAAAATCTAAAATGCAGGAATAATCTGCAAAAGCATACTGAAAAGCTGTAAAAGTGAACTGAGGGCCTAGTATCTAACTTCTAAGTCTAATGTTATGAGAGAGTTTGTTAACTGACATAAACCCCGTCAGCTAAAAATAGAGTCTGATGTAGACGCCCCATCGAGAGGACCCAATATACCTTGCCAGGGGGTAAAGGCATGGATGGCGTGATCACTAGTTCTGAGGCCCAACTGAGGGGATAAACAACCCACTGTGGCACATAGTTCTAGGATTTTAGGGTACACTGAACCCTAGTCCAACTTGGTGCTAAGTACTACTCCCAAAATTGATTCTGCTAGCTCATTTAAAACTGAGGTTCTGGAATACTACATCAGAACTTAACTGGTCGAGAATCATATTTTTCTGAAAACTATAAAACTGAAAGCTGACTAAATTCTGTTTAAAACTTTAATGCTTGTATTCTGGGTTAAATTCTGAAGAGAACTAATTTATGAGAAAATACTGCAAATTAAAGCTAAGTTCTTGATTTCTTAAACCTTGTAAAACTCATGCAAACCTTTGAAGCTAAGATATAAACCATTTAAATGGGATAAAACCACATACTAAGCATAAAAATTGAATTCTATAAAAATCTGCATGAGAGGGTAAAATCTCTAGTTTCTAAAATTATTAAATATCAATGTAAAAGCCTGAAATTTTGGGTATAAGGGCGAACAAGACCCTTAATAAATACCCACATACCTGATAGGAGAAAATTCTTGAACTGGGGATGAATTTCTGAAGCTTTGGAGAAGAAAGCCCTAGGTCTGTATCTTGAGAGAGAACTGTTTCTGTTCTTTTTTTGTGAGGCTTGGGCAAAGGAATGAATTGAAAATAGGCTAAGTCTAATTAAAACCTCTTAAAATATACCCAAAATAACTTAGTGTAGGATTTAAAAGAGTGATAAAAAGACCAGAATACCCCTGACTTAAGTTAAAAATCTATTGAAAATCCAACCAGATGGCTTGTACAACGGACATCGGACCTGCAATGGCCCATCGAGTCTGGCCGTTGGGATGGGACAAGTTGGGCTGGTCTGCTGGACTATTCTCATAGCTGAGACCTACAGCCTATGGGACCTCCTACGGTACGTGGCCTTAGCTGTTGGGCTAGAGGGGCTGGTCAGGGCCGCTGGACGCTTCCCACAATGAGCTCCCATGACCCATCAGACTTGCGACAATCATGATGGCTGCCCATCAGGGCTGAGTAGGCTGAGGTTGCTTCTACAACCAGCCTGACGAGCCATCGTGCCTCGTACAGCCAACCTGATGGGCCATCATGCCTTGCATGTCCCATGGCACATGCCCGCGGGGGACTGAGAATCGCATGTTCAACTGGATTTTCTGAGTGTATATATTCGTTCAAATTTTGGAGTGTTATAATAACTAAAGCTCAAGAACTAGAGAATCCTTACAATCGCAGGAGTCATCATGAAAGGCACCAAACAAGGAAACTCAAACAAGAATCAAGGAAGGTTGATTTCATTGAAAAGAAAACAAGTCAATTAAGAATGAAGAAATATCAAAGATGGAAGCATATCAATCAAGACATCTGAGAAAATCACTTTTAGATGAAAAAAATCAATAAAGCACTATTGTCGCACCACTAAAAGCAAAGAAGGATAGTCTTTCAATTCTCAATTGAGGAAAATTCTAATTGTCTTGATTGGGGGAAAATCCTTAGGTAACCTATACAATAATCTGCTAGGAAATCAAAGAATAATTGATTCTTAAACCACTCCAGGCTACAATCAAAATCAAGGAATAATTGATTCTCAAATCAATTCAAATTTGTCCTAGAAATAACCAAGATGCAACCCAGTAGTATAATAATATATCATCCTCGAATACAAAGAGTGCTTAACTTCACTTGAACAAAAGCCCTAATCACTCTTTATCTAGTAAATGCACTGTATTCAAATAGAAAACTATATAAGTAGAGATTGTGATCAAATTTGAACTAAAATCTGTCCAGGTCAAGGAACTCTATGTAATTCGCATCAAATGCATCCGTGTACTCAAAAAGCATTCAAAGCTCTAAGAAAAACCTTGTAATTTAAAGGGAATTGAACTAGGCATCATATTGATGATCTAGATCAGCATAAAAATGTTTATGCACTTGTACTTTAAATTTCGTACTCCTTTATTTATATGTTCTAATATTTGATCTTCTAATTTATAGTGTAGTTGACTCATTATAGTTGACAGTCGACTAAAGTTATTAATATTCAAAAAGGATGCAATTCACTGTCGTTCTTATATTTTAATCGGTATTAGAGTCGGTCTCACACTCTAGTCACCTAACAACACGTGAAAAAAGATAAAATGGCTAAATATCATATTCCCAGAACTATTCTGCAGGATGGGCACTCCACAAATGGATCACCTTACTTCAATGAACAATACTATAATCACTGGAAGGAAAGATTCAGAATCTTCATTCTATCAAACAACTTTCAAATATGGTTGGTAATTAAAAAAGGACCAAAGACTATTCTAAAAAGTGATTCAAAAGAATTTGTATGAAATATCAATATCGAATCCTTTAACAACACAAAAGAGCAACAAAAAGTAATTCAAGTTTACTTTATTATGCAGTAAGTGGTGAAGAATATGAAAAGGTATTCAGATGTGGGATAAATTTAAAGTAACCTATGAGAGAACTTTTAATGCCCGAGAAATAAGAATCAACGCTCTAATGCACGATTATGAATTAGTCATGATAAATAAGGATGAGAACATCAAATCCATGTTTACTATATTCAATAAAATTGTGGGAGAACTCAAAGCCCTATGAATGGTTTAATTAAATGGTCTACAAGTCAAAAAGTTAATCAGAAGTCTATCTAAGGCTTGAAAAACCAAAATCATAGTTTGAAAGAATAAAGATCTCGATAAACATGAATATGATGAATTACGAGGCAATTTGATGGTATTCGTGAAAACTCACCTCAATAGATACACCAAGAAGAAAAAGAAAAAAAGTGTAGCTTTCAAATCAGTAGCTCACGAAAGTGAAGAAGAGGATGATTAAAAAGAAAGGAATGAAGCTCTTGACATGATAAACAGAGGAGTAAAAATATCCTAAGAAAAAAAAGACAATGAACTCAACAAGAATATAAGAACAATGGTAATCAAAAGAATGATGATCGTTGTTATCAATGTGAAAAAGTAGGACACATCAACGATGATTGTCCAGAGTTTAATTTTTTTTTATAGAAGACATAATTATTCAAAATCTTTTAAAGCATGGAGTGATGATGATGCATCTGATGAAGAACAAGATGAACAAATAAAGTTTTGTTTCATGGAACAAGGTGAAATAAGAAATCTAAGATCATCAAACTATCTAAATTGTATAGATCTTCAAACTTCTCTTGACTCAATCATCGATGATCTTCAGAAAATGATCAATGAATATAACAAACTAACTAAGAAAAAGAAAGATTGACAAATACTTTTTGAAGAAAGTCAAATTAAAGTCCACTTGCTCAAATAAGATCTCTGTGATATTATTCATAATATTAAGTCATAACTTTGTTAGATCTTACAGGACTACTCGTAATAATTCTTTTAAAAAGAAATCCATTAAAACTCAATCAACTCACTTTCAAATGATTTTCTCTCTATTAAGCTATCCATTTATCAAAATAATGCTACTTGTTTTTCTTATTGTGGCATCGATCACATATCTTTTAACTATGAATATAAGAGGACTCGTCCAGAAAAATACATCAGGAGACCTAAGAATCAAAATTTAGGTCAAATAAGCAATCCAAGATCTAAGAATACTTGGGTACTGATGTGAGGCTAAAAAAATTATATATTTAATTACTATTTGTCTTACATTTAGTGCTTTATTGTCTTTATAATTATTAATTTTATGTATTATGCTTATGTTGATTATTCTTGATGTCTAGGATAAAAATAAAGAAATTTAGACACAAAATAAATGTATTAGAGCTTTGAAGTCTGAGTAGAAGTCACAAAAGTCAACATGTAGTTAATTCAAAGGTAAAAGACCAAGTATGTGGATTAAAGTGAAAAAAAATTAAAAATAATTCATAAAATAGCCTACCATGCCCCAAAGAGACGCTGGTACTGAAAATCAGGTACCTTCACCAGCTCCGTCAATTCATATTATTCTTGTTGTGAGTGCTGTTGATATTGGATCTATATAGAGTGATATTCAATTGCTCACTACTCTAGAAGTTGCTTAACAATAACCTGCTAATTTTGGGAATGTGCCAGTAATTAAAGGAGGAAGACTTAGGCACTTTTTGAGTCTAAACCCATCAAAGTTTTATGGTTCTCGTACAAAGGATGATCTACAATACTTTATGGATGATACTTTTAAAGATCTTAGGCTATGAATGCTCCGACGAGCGCAAAACACAGTATAAACTGAGTGTTTCGCTAGCCAAAGATAGTATATATAGATTATTATCTCCACATAGATTGATACGAATAGTATATCAAATAAAAACTTGTTAACTATTATTCAGGTGATTTAAACTTCAGGTTGTTGTGATTCTTAACTACAATTAGTATAAATAATAAGTAAAGATAATTAATAATGAGAACAACAGTTATTATCAATATGAGAGGTAGGGTAATAAACAAGACATGTGCAAGATAATTATCGAGAATCTAACTCTGGTTGAAATTTACTTCTAAAATTTTATTGATTCTCATGAATTCAATAGTTAATTAAACTATTCTTTAAGTTTAGATTCCTCTTTCATTAAATCTGAACTCCGTGAAATAAACTAATAAAAGGTCAGTGAATACATAAGCAAGTACTCTATAATGGTTTAATCTCAAAAAAAATATCTTTTAAATATTTTCCTCTTTGATTTAACTGATAAATTCGGTAAACTATTTTGATTACTTAGAGGAATCACAAATTAAAACCAAACAAGATATTGTTGAGATATTCGCTAGTATATTCCTCTTTCTATTAAATAAAAAAGTGAACAACTCCATAATTAAATTCACATCATTATTAATGAATTCAAGTATGAAAACAAGAGTTAAAATCTACGATAACTCATCAAAATATCATGTATATTAATTCCCTACAGAAAAATTTACTCCATGAAAGAAGAATAGTTGACAAAAAAAAACATAAAGCGAGAAGACGTTACAATCAAACTCTCAATTTCAACTTTTAACAAAGAATTACATAACATTTGTATAATAAAGGCCAATAACGATCAAAAACCATATCAATTCCTTCTACAAAACTCAACAATTATACAATTATCAAACACTCCCATACTTAAGCTTTTGCTCATTCCGAGCAAATTAAAACAAAGCATAACCACACTTAAGTTTGATGCACAAGTTATTAGACACGCAAATCGACTCTGTTCATTCCCAAAAGTGCACACTACACTCTTCATCATATGACTACTCTTTAACAACTGAAGTTACATCATGCACTAATCTTTGATCAAACTAACAAGAAAGAAAATGCAATCACTCTCAACAGATAAAATTATCACATACATCTCGGATAGTTGATTCCAATCATTCACTCTCACAAAGAAGTACCTCGTATTTTCTAGGATATAAGCTTGGAAATCGAGTCACTCTCCACTAATGTAGGTCCACTCAAGTTACGATCATATAGGACTTGCATTTGGTTGTACTGTAGGGTAACAAATTGATAGGATTATAGGAATGAAAATATCACATTCTCTTTTGTGCTACATACCTTGAGTCTTTCATGCCCCCCAACAACAACACTTTTAACTGTCATTCTTTTTCTTTTTTCTTATTTTTTAGATTCATACTTTCATTATCTATTTTTCTCGCTCAAAGCATCTTTCAAGTGATGTTGAAAACTTCCTTCTCTGCAATATTTTTTTTAAAATTTATGCACAATCAGTTTTCTTTCTTTTCCTTTCACAGTTCACTTTTCCTACACTTCTGTATACGACTCAAGTACGCTTACTATATAAGGAACACGGTCTGAAAGAACAAATTTGGCTATCAAAGAAAGTTAATTATGATCAGGCACAAAATAGTTGGCGGGATAATTACAATCAAGGGTTGATCAATATAGGCTAAAAGGGTTAAACAAATAAATTCTACAATAAAATCAGTTTCTAAGAGAGACCTCAAATTTTTCCTCAAGCAACTACCAACCCAAGTTCTAGATTCTTTAAAATATGAGTACTGAACAACATGTCCTCACCACACAATGTTCAAAGATTGGAATGACCTAACGTATAACGCCAACAAGTGTAACTATTACAGAAAGAGTGAGTAATACAACTTATAAGTAGGAAATAATTAATTTAGCCTATAACACTTATTCGACTACTACTATAACCCAACTTTTATTCTAAAAAATATTTGATTCAAAATATTAAGACTATGATAAAGAATCAAATAAGAAACCCATAGAAGTACAAATAAGAAGTTAATCTATAAAAAATGTAATATTTTTTGTAATTTTTTTTTTCTTTTCAAAAAACCTAAAAATGATAGCATATATTTATAAATAATCTCTCACTCCCATACTTAAATTGTGTCATATCCCCATTACACAAAGAAAATACAGGAGCGAAAGAAAATTTCTCTGAGGCTTGAAGTCTAGTCGCGGATATCATCCGATGACTCTTAACCACCTTGTTCCAAATCAATCTTGCAACATGAGTAAGCAGTTGACTCTTCCTTAGAGTCTTTCAACATCTTTCTCATCTAGAACACCAATTTTTCATCTCCGACTCTAAGCGTGAGTCGCCCTTCATAAACATCCAGTATCACTCTGCCAGTGCATAAGAAAAGTCTCCCCAGTATTAAAGGTATCTTCTTATTCTCCTCCATATCCACCACCATAAAATTTGTAAGGAATACAAATTTATCACTCTAATGTTGATATCTTCAACAATCCCTTACAGTAAGATGATAGTTTGATTTGCCAACTACAATAAAACTGGTACAGTCCTGAGTATTCCCAGTTTTCCTTCTAGCCTTTTAAAAATAGACAAGGGAATAAAATTGATTGAAGCCCATGAATCACATAAAGCTTTATAAAAATTTATACTTTTCATTGAACAAGGCACAATGAAACTCCCAGAATCTTTGCACATCTGGGCATCTTATTTTACAATATGACACTGCACTGAATGTTTAACTTGACCACTGAAATCTCCTCGAACTTTCTTTTTACAGTCATGAGCTTTTTTAGAAACTTAATATATGAAGACATCTGAGTGAATATCTCTATAAAAGGATATTCCCATACAAATTTTTTAGCATCTTCAAGAAACAATCGAAACACTCTTGTCTAATTTCTATCTTTTGGTCTTTTGTAAAAATGGCAAGGCAGGCATATATTTGCTTTCTTCAACTCTCTGTTCTATCTTCTGCACACTCTTGTCTAATTAGACTATTCTTTAAGCTTAGATTCCTTTTTTGATTAAATCTAAATTCCGTGAAATAAACTAATAAAAGGCCAGTGAATATATAAGTAAGAAAACTATAATAATTTAGTCTCGAGAAAAATGTCTTTCGAATATTTTCCTCTTTGGTTCACTCGATATATTTAACAAGCTCTTTTGATTACTTAGATGAATCACAGATTAAAATCAAATAAGATACTGCTGAGATATTCACTAATATATTTCTCTTTTGATTAAATAAAATAGTGAACAACTCCACAATTAAATTCACATCATTATTAACGAATTCAAGTATGAAAACAAGAGTTAAAATCTATGATAAATTATCAAAACACCATGTATATTAATTTCCTACAGAAAAATCTACTCCATGAAAGAAGAATAGTTGACAAAGAAAAACATAAAGGGAGAAGACGTTACAATCAAACTCTCAATTTCAACTTTTATTTTGGATTGGAGTTTTGTTTCTCCTTTCCTAATCTTTCATTCTTTGCATTCTTCCTTGCCTTCGCTACTCTAAATCCTCGATAACCTAATTGATGGGACTAGTTTTAACTTATAAAGCATGGGGTAGTATTTGTGAAATCCCAAAAAATATCTTAACTTTTGATTTTCCATCATCACGCAGACTTTGCGTGCTGACCATGTCGGCCTGGCTATGCACATTCTTCTTGCTGCCTATGTTACGCGGTTGGAGCTTTAAGCTGCGCGACAGCACGGGTGTTCCCTTGGCTTCTCATGATTTTCTTTGTATTTTTTTTTGCTTTCTTTAGCTCTAACTCCGGACCTTACTTCACTTGAACACTTTTAACAAAGAATTACATAACATTTGTATAATAAAAACCAATAATGATCAAAAACCACATCAATTTCTTCTACAAAATTCAACAATTCTACAATTATCAAACACTCTCATACTTAAGCTTTTGCTCATTCTGAGCAAATTAAAAAAAAGTATAACTACACCTAAGTTTGACGCACAAGTTATTAGACACACAAATCGACTCTGTTCATTCCCAAAAGTGCACACTATACTCCTCATCATATGACTACTCTTTGACACCTGAAGTTACATCATGCACTAATCTTTGATCAAACTCACAAGAAAGAAGAAGTAACCACTCTAAACAGATAAAATTATTACATGCATCTCAGATAGTTGATTCCAATCATTCACTCTCACAAAGAAGTACCTCAAATTTTCTAGGATACCATAAGCTTGGAAATCGAGTCACTCTCCACTAATGTAGGTCCTCTCAAGTTAGGATCATGTAGGACTTGCATTTGGTTGTAATGTAGGGTAATATATTGATAGGATTACAGGAATGAAAATATCACATTCTCCTTTTGTCATGACCCATGCCATCGTGAGTGGCACCCATCCAACCCCCAGATGAGCGAACCATTAGAGACCAACTCTTAGCCTAGCCTAATAGCTTAAAACCAGTGCAGAAAAGTAAACTAGCATTCAATCATAAATGAAAAGCAACTCTATAATAAAATGACCTGTGAAAATCCCTCCCTACTATTTGAAAGTCATCGTACCAAAAATATCTGTCAAAACTAGAGTACGGGGATGGAACTCTAAAATAATAGAAATAGTCTAAGCCCGAACAAATGGGCCACAACTCAAACTAGATGGACACCAAGGCAGCTCGGTCGAATAGCTCACCCTTGATATCTCAAAAATCTGGCCTACAAGTGAGGTCATGTGTCAACCGCCGAAAGATTTTTTGTACTCACAAAAAAACAAGTAAGTGCAGTATCAATGCATAACTATCGTGTACTGGTAGGATCATCAGCTAGTTCCAAATAAACAATGCATGAATAGTACAAAAATCAAGTAAGAGTATAGAAAACACATAGGCAAGTCAACATGTATTTTTAGACTACAAGTCTCTACCTAACTTGTCCCACATGTAAACCACCTCACAGTTATGATCGATAATCAACAACAATAATAGTCATATCCCGTTACGTATCTCGGACCCACCCTGGATCCCCTAAATACAACACCTAAGTGTCAGACAAATAATCTGGTCTACACGAAGATCAACTCATAAAGCAATGTAACAAACCGGCCTCTCAAGGACCAAAATACACAACCACAATTCAAGTTCACAACCCCGTCCACTCAGAGAACCATTAAATAAAGATGCAGAAATACAAGAAAGTAAACCCGTACCAGGCGTGGTACCCAAGCCAATCGTTAGTATTATCCCGGAGCAGGCATGGTACCTGAACCAACTGTTAGTATATTTCGTATCAAGCGTGGTACTCAAGCCAACCGTTAGTATTATCTTGTACCAGGCGTGGTTCCCGAGCCAACCAAAGTCAAACAATCCACAGTCACAAAAATGAACAATCAACTTGTAAACCAACAAGCACAATACAATGTTCAATTTACCAGACTGCTAACAGGACTATTAGACATTTCTAATCATTCTCTAAGCAATGCATCTCATACAAATACTTAAATAAGAGTACTTAAAAATACAAAACATATAGGAAGCAAACCATCACCTACTTTGAAATAATCCAAAGCTCTACTCAGCCAGAGCTTTCCTATTTCCCGAAGTTCTTGTTGGTTCTTGGTCTCAAAAAATGCACAATAACCAAGAATCAATATTTATGGCCAAAATTTCACCCGAATTATGCCAAATCCCAAACCCCAGGCCACCCATGATCATCCCACCCCTTTTTCTGGGCTTTCTCACCATTAATTCACCTAGTTCTACCGTTCTTATGGAAACAATTAGGGAATTAAGGTCACATGATCATAAAACAGTAAAATTAGCAACACCCAAGAACTTCTACATATAGAATCCCTCTTTTCCCCCGGATTCTACCCTCCCTAAGTCATTCCAAACCATTCCCCAAGTCCACTCCTAGCAATTTTACCGCATAGAAAAAGTATTATGGAGTTCAGAGAGTAGAAACCTTATCTTAGGGAAGAAAAATAATGAAGAATGGAGGAAAAATGCCTAAAATTGCCCTAGCCCTTCTCCTTGAAGTCACCTATTCCTGAAGCTGTATCCATCCTAGGAGCCGTAGGATCTGCTGGATGAGTGCCCAGAGCCTGATTTGCAATGCCCGCGGGTATGGCTCCAGCAGCAACCAAACCACTTAAGAAGTTCCAAGACTGCTAAAATGCTTCTGGTGTCATAGAGGGAAGGCCTGCACCTCTAGCCGGTGCCGCCTTAGCCTGCGCCCCATCATCCTCCACAACTACTTTCATATCTTTGACAACCTGTTCCTGAGGTGGGGGAGTGGTTGCCTCTCGCACTCCTGCAGTAGCTTGAGCCCCACCCCTGGTGGGTATGACTCTTCCTCGTCCCCTGCCCCTTCCCCTACCTCTACCATGGACAGCCGAGCCCACTGCTGGGACTGCCGATATAGATTCATTGTTTCTTGTGTTAACCATCTGCGAACAGAAGAGTGAAAGATTCAGATACCAATTTATATCACCAAATACCAATTGGAATCAAGTTATAACACAATGGAAGAAAGAAGAGATAGTTTCCTAAAGTCCCATAGCCTCTCGAAGAAAAGTGCGGACGTCTCTGCACTGTTCCGCAAGACTCTACTAGACCTATTTTGGTACAACAAGATCAACGAACCTAGGGCTCTGATACCATCTTTGTCATGACCCAGACCATCGTGAGTGGTACCCACCCAACCCCCGTATGAGCGAACCATTAGATTCCAACTCTTAGCCTAGCCTAACAGCTTAAAACCAGTACAGAAAAGTAAACTAGCATTCAATCATAAATGAAAAGCAACCTTATAATAAAATGACCTGCAGAAATTCCTCTCTAGAATCTGAAAGTCATCGTACCAAAAACATCTATCAAAACTAGAGTACGGGGATGCAACCCCAAAATAATAGAAATAGTCTAAGCCCAAACAAATGGGCCACAACTCAAACTAGATGGACACCAAGGTAGCTCGGTCGAATAGCTCACCCTTGATATCTCGGAAAGTCTGGCCTACAAGTGAGGTCGTGCGTCAACCGCCAGAAGATTTCCTGTACTCAGAAAAAGACAAGCAAGTGCAGTATCAGTACATAACCACCGTGTACTGGTAGGATCATCAGCCAGTTCCAAATAAACAATGCATGAATAGTATAAAAATCAAATAAGAGTACAGAATACACATAGGCAAGTCAACAAGTATTTCTAGAACAAGTCTCTACCTAACTTGTCCCACATGTAAACCACCTCACAGTTATGATCGATAATCCACAACAATAACAGTCATATCCTGTTACATATCTCGGACCCACCCTGGATCCCCTCTAGGCAACACCTAAGTGTCAGACAAAAAACCCGATCTACACCAAGACCAACTCGTAAAGCAATGTAACAACTTATCCTCTCAAAGACCAAAATACATAACCACAATTCAAGTTCAAAACCCGGTTTACACAAGGAACCTCTAAATAAAGATGCAGAAATACAAGAAAGTAACCCATACCAGGCATGGTACCCGAGCCAACCATTAGAATTATCCCGTACCAGGCGTGGTACCCGAGCCAACCGTTAGTATATTTTGTACCAGGCATGGTACCCAATCCAATCGTTAGAATTATCTCATACCAGGCGTGGTACCCGATCCAACCAAAGTCAAATAATCCACAGTCACAAAAATGAACAATCAACTTGTAAACTAACAAGCACAATACAACGTTCAATTTACCAGACTGCTAACACGACTATTAGATATTTTTAATCATTCCCTAAGCAATGCATCTCATACAAATAGTTAGATAAGAGTACTTAAATACACAAAGCATACAAGAAGCAAACCACCACCTACCTCGAAATGATCCAAATCTCTACTCAGCTGGAGCTTTCCCATTTTCTGAAGTTCTTGGTCTAAAACAATGCACAATTACCAAGAATCAATCTTTATGGCCTAAATTTCACCCGGATTATGCGAAATCCCAAACCCCAGGCCACCCATGATCATCCCACCCCTTTTTCCGGGCTTTCTCACTATTAATTCACCTAGTTCTACCTTTCTTATGGAAACAATTAGGGAATTAAGGTCACATGATCATAAAACAGTAAAATTAGCAACACCCAAGAACTTCTACACATAGAATCTCCCTTTTTACCCCAATTCTACCCTCCCTAAGTCATGCCAAACCTTTCCCCAAGTCCACTCCTAACAATTCTACCACATAGGAAAAGTATTACGTAGTTCGGGGAGTAAAAACCTTACCTTAGGGAAGAAAAATGATGAAGAATGGAGGAAAAACGCCTGAAATTGCCCTAGCCCTTCTCCCAAACAAACTTGTGAAAACTGAATGTTTTTGGGGAAGTTTCTGCATTAAATCCCATCATGCTCCGCTATAGTGGTCTTCTTTGCTATAGGGGTACCGCCATAGCAGAGTCATCCGCTATGGTAGAGGCTGGCCAACGTTGACTTCCACTGTAGCGGTAATTTCTCCGCTATAGCGGAGGTCGCTATGGCGGAGTGTCAACTGCTGTAGCGGTTGACACGAGACATAAAGTCATAAAATCTCCAAAACTAGTCCATTTTATAACACACTTATTTTCCCGACATCCCGGAATAACCCATTCACGTCAACCTCGATTCCAGGAGTTCTACTTACCCGAATTCGATTCTGAAAAGTCCCTCGGACTTCTTTATGTCTTAGCTAAAAGGTAAATTAGATCAAATCAAGACGTTTAACCCAATACTTACCCGGATTTCCCTAGACCCAAAATCGACCGAGACTAGCCTAGCCCAGAATTTCAAACTCCCAAACCCGGAGTTTTCTAACTCTAAAATTTGGCACGAATGATTTATCTGTAACAACGGACCCAGTCGTTACACCTTTGTGCTACATACCTTGAGTCTTTCATTTCCCTCAACAATAACACTTTTAACTACCATTCTTTTTCTTTTTTCTTTTTTTTAGATTCATACTTTAATCATCCATTTTTCTCGCTCAAAGCATCTTTCAGTTGATGCTGGAAACTTCCTTCTCTGCAATATTTTTAATTTTTTTTAGCACAATCAGTTTTCTTTCCTTTCTTTTCACAGTTCACTTCCCCTACACTTCTGCATACGACTCAAGTATGCTTACTACATAAGGAACAAGGTCAAAAAGAACAAATTTATCTATCAAGAGTTGATTATGATCAAGCACAAAATGGTTGATGGGATAATTACAATCAAGGGTTGGTCAATATAGGCTAAAAGGGTTAAACGAAGAAATCCTACAATAAAATCAGTTTGTAAGAGAGACCTCAAATTTTCCTCAAGCAACTACCAACTCAAGTTCTAGATCCTTTAAAATATGAGTACTGAACAACATGTCCTCACCACACAACATTCAAAGATTGGCATGACCTAACGTATAACGTCAACAAGTGTAACTATTACAGAAAGAGTGAGTAATACAACTTATAAGTAGGAAATAATTAATTTAGCCTCTAACACTTATTCGATTACTAATATAACACAACTCTTATCCTAAAAAATATTTGATTCAAAATATTAAGACTATGATAAAAAAATCAAATAAGAAACCATAGAAGTACAAGTAAGAAGTTAATCTATAAAAAATGAAAATCTTTTTTTTGGTAATTTTTTGTTCTTTTTTTTTAAAGAAAACCTAAAAATGATAGCATGTATTTATGAACAATCTCTCACTCCCACACTTAAATTGTGTCATGTCCCCATTACACAAAGAAAATACAGGAGCGAAAGAAAATTTCTCTGAGGCTTGAAGTCTAGTCGCGGATATCATCAAGTGACTCTGAACCACCTTGTTCCACATCAATCTTGCAACATGAGTAAGCAGTTGACTCTTCCTTAGAGTCTTTCAACATCTTTCTCATCTAGAACACCAATTTTTCGTCTCCAACTTTAAGCGTGAGTCGCCCTTCATAAACATCTAGTATCACTCTGCCAGTGCATAAGAAAGGTCTCTCCAGTATTAGAGGTATCTTCTTATTCTCCTACATATCCACCACAATGAAATTTGCAAGGAATACAAATTTATCACTCTAATCTTGACATCTCTTGACATCTTCAATAATCTCTTACAGTATGATGATAGTTTGATTTGCCAACTACAACAAAACTGGTACGGTCCTGAGTATTCCTAGTTCTTCTTCTAGCCTTTTGAAAATAGACAAGGGCATAAAATTGATTGAACCCTATGAATCACATAAAGCTTTGTCAAAATTTATACTTTTCACTGAACAAGGCACAATGAAACTCCCAGGATCTTTGCACATCTGGGCATCTTATTTTGCAATATGACACTATACTGAATATTTAACTTGACCATTGAAATTTCCTCGAACTTTCTTTTTACAGTCATGAACTTCTTTAGAAACTTAATATATGAAGGCATTTGAGTGAGTATCTCTATAAAAGGGATATTCACATACAATTTTTTTAGCATCTCCAAGAAACAATCAGAACACTTGTCTAATTTCTATCTTTTGGTCCTCTGTGAAAATGGCAAGGTAGGCATATATTTGCTTTGTTCAACTCTCTGTTCTATCTTCTGCACACTCTTGTCTAATTACTCTATTCTCTAAGCTTAGATTCCTCTTTCGATTAAATCTAAACTCCATAAACTAATAAAAGGCCAATGAATATATAAGTAAGAAAACTATAATAGTTTAGTCTCGAGAAAAACGTCTTTCGAATATTTTCCTCTTTGGTTCACTCGATATAGTTAACGAGCTCTTTTGATTACTTAGATGAATCACAAATTAAAATTAAATACGATACTACTGAGATATTCACTAATATATTTCTTTTTTGATTAAATAAAATAGTGAACAACTCTACAATTAAATTCACATCATCATTAACGAATTCAAGTATGAAAACAAGAGTTAAAATCCATGATAAATTATCAAAACACCATGTATATTAATTCCCTACAGAAAAATCAACTCCATGAAAGAAGAATAGTTAACAAAGAAAAACATAAAGTGAGAAGACGTTACAATCAAACTCTCAATTTCAACTTTTATTTTGGATTGGAGTTTTGTTTCTCCTTCCCTAATCTTTCATTCCTTGCATTCTTCCTTGCCTTCGCCGCTCAAATTTCTCGATACTCTAATTATTGGGACCAATTTCAACTTATAAAGCATGGAGTAGTATTTGTGAAATCTCAAAAAGACCTTAACTTTCTATTTTCCATCACCATGCGAACTTCATATGCTGACGCGCGGGCTTGCTAATGCACATTCCTCTTGCTTCCTATGCCATATGGCCGCGCGCCCTTCCAATGGATTCACGTGATTTTCTTTTTACTTTTTTGATTCCTTTAGTTTTAACTCCGGCCTTACTTCACCTGAATACATTTAACAAAGAATTGCATAACATCTGTATAAACAAATAATAACGATTAAAATTCACATCAATTTTTTCTACAAAACTCAATATTTCTACAACCATCATGCTCATGGTTCAGAAGCTATAGAATTTTCTACATATCAACTAAAGTATACAACTTATTCTTGGTGTGAGATGTGAGAAAGTGAGTGTCCTACTGCTGCTCCAACTCCTACTTAGGCTGAATTCAAGGAGGCATTTATGTTTAGGTTTCTAGATGAGGAGGAGTGATTTTCTCTATCTATTAAGTTTGAATAGTTAGAGCAGACTCTATGACTGTTCATGAGTATAGTCTGTAGTTCACCCATTTTGCCAAATATGTGATGTACATGATTCTTACTATAAAATAAAAAATGAGAAGATTTTTGCGTGGCCTGGGGCCATATATTAAAACAACATCTACAAATGTTGCTATCTCTTCTAACTACACATTTGCATTGTAGGGTAGTTTTGTTGAGGAACAAGAGGGTTGGAAGAGACAAGACTAGGTTAGAACGTGAACAGAACAAGAAGGCCGATTGGTGGGTTGTTTTAGTGATTCTTATAATAGGGATAACATCAAGGATCTTCTGTACCTACATAATCTAATACTAATGTTCAATCTAGGTTAGAATTAGAACAATCAAAGTAGGCCTTTTCAAAATGCTAATCAAAGATCTTATCAATTCACTAATAACCCCAACACTCGATTTTGCCATTATTATGGAATCAAGGTACATATTAAGAGAGATGCATAGATAAAAGAGGTGGCTAACTTTTCCATTCAAAGAAATGATGCTTCAGCTTCTACTTCTGCTAATAACGCTCCTTCTAGGATCAACAACCCTATTCATAATGCTCGTGATAATGTTATTGATAATGCTGGTAATACGGGTCAAGCTCGACTCTATGGTTTGGCTCAAAGAGAAATTGCTAAAGCCTCAGATGATGTGGTCACATGTATTTAGACAGTTTGTTATGTTGCTTATTCTTTAATTGATCCTAGATTATATATTTCATATGTGACACCATATTTTGCTCTTAATTTCAGGGTGAAATCCAAACAATTGTGTCACGCCCCGAGACTACCCCCTAGACATAACACGGTGCTTAGTGTCATAAGTGACCCCAAGCTAATCTATGGTCTGGCATAACTAGACAATTTCTGATAAAACATGAACTCTGCAAAAAAAGAAAAGCATTTAAATATATGATATAGGAAGAAGCCCACACATGTCTGAATAAAATATATGTAAGAGTATAATGAGTTTGAAAAACAACACTAACAACTCAATAGCTGAATCTAGTTCTATGTCTGAAAGCCTCTAACTGATATGAGCTGCTGGAACAAGCCCCCAGCAAACTCTAATAATCTGAAACTGAAATATAAAACTGGAAGATGAAAGCATATCTATCATCCTCAAACTATGAGGACTCACTACTGAAGTTGCTGAGTAAGGACTGGAAATCAAGCTAAGTGCGGTCTGAATGCTGAGTGTCTGAACCTATATTATACAATGATGTAGCACAAAAGTATGAATTATTACTTCGAATGTACTGAGCGTGCGGGATATGTACTAAGCTGAACAATATAAAGACTAAACATGGAAATACATACTGAAGCATAAACTGAAAGACAAGCTGAATGCAGTGACCAAATACTATCATGAGTATATAGCATGCCAAAATGAATAACTGAAAACAAGGTCAATGCAATATGAGTCTGAATGTGGGAGCTACTATTAACCAACATACCCCAAACTGAGCTAACTGTAGGGCCAACCTATAACCCTGGATGTAAGGGTGTTCATATCTTGCCAAGGATACAAATAAATCTGATGTGGATCCACTAAACTGATGTCCATAAGGGATAAGGGTGACCAGCCTAATCTGACAGCTGACCCCTTTTATACCTACGGTGGTGCCATAGTTCTGGAAATTGGGGACTGCTACGAAAGGTCTCAGTCTGGTCTGACAGCTAAGCCTTTATCCCTTCGTCCGCTCGGTACTAAGTCTACTCCCAACTGAAGGTAAGCAATAAAATGCAAACTAAAATACTGGATAGCTCAAATACTAAAAATCATCTGAGAATGCAACATACATATACTGAAACTGGTGGCATTCTAATTCTGAAGCATAATTGTCTTGATTATCTAACTAGCAAGTATAAATTATGAGTACTGAAATTAATACATTCTAGGGTTACTGAACTCTGTACATATGACTATGCTAATTCTCCAAGAAACATGTAGTGATTCTCATACAAGTAATAGAATCTGAGTTGCAATGATTCCCTAAGGTTTAGGAACCCTAGGTCTAAATAACTAATGGAGAACTGAAGGACTGAACTGAATCTAGGGACTCAATGGGTGGAAGGAACCCATTGATGAAATCTCACATACCTGGAAGAGAATCTATGGAGGAAATCCTTGAATTTTTGGGGCTCAGCTTGAAGGAACCTTCTACTTGTTCTCAGGAGAAACTATTGCCTCTTTTCTCTTTTTCTTTCTAAGTGCCTGATGATTTTAGGAGAATAGATGATTTAGGTAGTTCTTGACTAATTAACTAGGCTTAGAATAAGAAAAATGATGTAGCTTAGGCCTTAAAAAAGGTAGAAAAGGTCTGGAATACCCCTGGGAAATTTTAAAAGAAAACTGCTGAAATTTGCGACTCAGGTTCCACGGACAGGTTCCACAGTCCGTGGATGCTTCCACGGCCCGTAGAACCCTGTCGTGATTCCTGGGCCTTTTTATCAAGCTATTGGTCTGAGTTCCATAACTTGGGTTCATGACCCATTGAACCATCCATGGTTCATGGAACCCTATCGTGGTTCCTAAGGGATTGATGACCCTCAGGTTTGAGTCCCATGAGACCATTCCATGACTCGTGGATCACTCAACGAGTCATAGAAATAGGTCGTGGTTTCATAGGACAGTTGGGTCTCAGGTTTGAGTTCCATGAGTGGAATCCATGACTCATGGATCATTCTATGGTCCATAGTTCCAACTTATGGGCTTGAACCCAACTTGGCTGGTCTCTGTCTAAGTTCCACGGAGGCATTTCATGGCTCGTGAACTGTTCCATGGTCCGTGGAAACCATCCGTGGTTCCGGCTGGGACTTGGAAAATTTATTTTTTTCTGGTTTTTCTGAGCTGAGTTAGGCTTGGAAGTTCTGGGGTGTTACAATATATCCCCCTTGGGATCATTCATCCTCGAATAAAGACTAAACAAGCTGAGTTTGGAGGGAAAGAGCTGCAATCCCTACCAACTGATTACTAAAAACTGATATCTAACTGAACTTAGTTCCATGGATATGGAAACATGCTTAAATGCAAGGATAACTGAGGAAACATGATACTGAGACCGAATTACACAAGAGTAAACTGAGAAACTGGAGAGGAACTATTACCTCAAGATGAAACTGAATCAGAAGGGAAGAGGTGAGGGTACTTGGCCATCATGGCTGCTTCTGCTTCCTAAGTAGCTCCCTCAACGGACTGATTCTTCCATAAAACCCTCACCAAAGCAACTTCCTTATTTCTCAACCTGCGAACTTGACGGTCAAGAATCTCAACTGGAACCTCCTTATAGGTGAGGCTATCCTTTATAGCTGCACTCTCTAAAGGCACTATCGATGCTGGATCATCCACACACTTTTTCAACAAAGAAATGTGAAAGACTGGATGAACCGCCGCTAGTTCAGCTGGTAACTCTAACTCATACGCCACATTACTAATCCTTTTTAAGATTCAGAAGGATCTATATATTTGGGACTGAGCTTCTCTTTCTTGCCAAATCTCATTACCTCCTTCATGGATGACACTTTCAGGAAGACCCAATCATTGATCTCGAACTCTTAAGTCTCTTCTCCTCACATATGCATAGGACTTCTGACGACTTTGAGCTGTCTTTAGTCTTTCTGTGATGAGCTGAACTTTCTCCATAGCCTCATGAACTAAATTTGGCCCAACCAAGGCTGCTTCACCTACTTTGAACCAACCAATTGGTGACCTACATCTACGCCCATAGAGTGCCTCATATGGGGCCATCTGAATACTGGAATGGAAACTGTTATTATAGGCAAACTCTATGATAGGTAGGTGATCATCACAACTACCCTTGAAATCAATCATGCAAGATCTTAACATGTCCTCTAAGGTCTAAATGGTATGCTCTGCCTAACTACCCATCTGTGGATGAAATGCTATACTGAGATTCACCTGAGTACCAAGACATTTCTTAAATGATCTCCAGAAATGAGATGTAAACTTAGGACCCCTATCTAAGATGATAGCAAAGGGAACCCCATGAAACCTGACTATCTCGCTGATGTAGAGTCTAGCGTAATCCTCCGCAGAATCTATAGTCTTGACAACTAAGAAGTGAGTTGACTTAGTAACTCTGTCCACCACTACCCAAATAGAGTCATGTTATCTGCGAGTACGAGGTAAACCCGTAATGAAATCCATGTTGATCACCTCCCACTTCCAAGTAGGAATGTTAATATCTTGAGTCATACCTCCTGGTTTCTGATGTTCTACTTTCACTTGTTGACAGTTGGGACACTTAGCCATAAAATCTGTAATATCCGTCTTTATTCCATTCCACCAATAGACTTCTCATAGATCACAGTACATCTTAGTGGCACCGGGATGAATAGAATATTTAGAATTATGCGCTTCTGTAAAGATTTACTACCTCAACTCACCCATATTAGGTACACATAAATGATCCTGGTAGCAAAGTACATCATCTCCCCCTCTGGAGAAACTTCAACTCTCTGCTGATGAATTGCACCTTTCAACTGAAGTAATATGGGATCACGGTCTTGTTTCTCTTTCAACTCTCCTACTAAAGAAGATTCTGACCTATTCTGGACTATCACACCACCATATGTAGTGTCCATGAGGTAAACTACTAAGCGAGCAAGCCTATGAACATCCCTGGCTAATTCCTTCCTCTCTTCCTCAACATGTGACACACTACCCATGGACAGTCTGCAGAGAGCATCAGCCACTACATTGGCCTTACCAACATGGTAGAGCACATTCATATCATAGTCTTTGAGGAATTTGAGCCATCTCCTTTGACAAAGATTTAACTCTTTCTGGGTGAACATATACTGGAGGCTCTTATGATCTGTGAACACGTCTACATGGATACCATACAAGTAATGTCTCCAAATTTTTAGGGCAAACACAACTGCTGCAAGCTCAAAGTCATGAGTCAGGTAGTTCTTCTCATGAATCTTATGCTGTCTGGAGGCATAAGCTATGACCTTACCCTACTGTATCAAGACACAACCCAAGCCAGCTCTAGATGCATCGCAATAAACTACGAAGCCATCTGAACCCCCTGGTAGAGTCAAAATGGGAGCCGTAGTCAACCTGGTCTTCAATTCTAGGAAGCTTTTCTCATACTCATCTTACCATTGAAACTTGACCTTTTTCTGAGTCAACTTGGTCAATGGGGAAGCTATGGATGATAATCCTTCCATAAACCTCCTATAATAACCAGCCAAACCCAAGAAACCCCTGATGTCTGACAGAGAGGTGGGTCTGGGCCAGTTCTTCACTGCCTCAATCTTTTGAGAATAAACTTTGATTCCCTCGCTGGACACAACATGACCAAGAAAAGCATCTGCTTTAAAACAGAATTCGCACTTACTGAACTTGGCAAATAACTGGCGATCCTTGAGAGTTTGCAATACCACTCTCAAATGGCTTGCATACTCTTCCTCGCTTTAAGAATATATGAGTACATCATCGATGAAGATAATGACGAACAAGTATATATACTGATTGAACACTATGTTCATCAAATCCATGAAAGTTGCATGAGCATTCGTTAGTCCAAAAGACATAACTATAAATTTGTAGTGACCATATCGAGTTCTGAAGGATGTCTTTGGAATGTCATAATTTCTGACTCTGAGTTGATGATAGTCGGATATGAGGTCTATCTTAGAGAAGCAGTTAGCACCCTGAAGCTGGTCAAACAAGTCATCAATCCTGGGTATGGGATACTTGTTCTTGATTGTGACTTTGTTCAACTGATGGTAGTCGATACACATCCTGAGAGAACCATCTTTCTTACGTAGGAATAACACTGGAGAACCCCATGGAGAGATACTGGGTCTCATGAAGCCCTTATCTAGAAGGTTTTTCAACTATTCTTTCAATTCCTTAAGCTCAGTTGGAGCCATTCTGTAAGGAGGAACCGAAATAGGCTGGGTATCTGGAAGGAGATCTATTCCGAAGTCAATTTCCCTTTCGGGAGGAACTCCGGGAAGATCTTCTAGAAACACTTCAGGGAATTCATTCACCACTAGGACTAACTCAAGAGTTGGGGTTTTGGAGTTTGAATCCTTAACCCAAACAAGATGGTAGATATACCCTTTGGAAATTATTTTTCTGGCCTTAAGGTAAGAGATGAATCAGCCTACAGGCACTGAGGTACTACCCTTCCACTCTAAGACTGGCTCATTTGGAAACTGAAACCAAATGATCCTAGTTCTGCAATCAACTGAGGTATAACAAGAATGTAACCAATCCATGCCTAGAATAATATCGAAGTCAGTCATTTCTAACTCTACAAGATCGGCTGAGGTGACTTTTTGGGAAACTGTGATAGGGAAATTTCTATATACCCATCTAGCTATAACTGGATCACCAACTGGAGTAGAGACTGAGAAGGGTTTTGAGAGGATTTCTGGACTGATACCAAAATTTACTGCTATATAAGAAGTTACAAAGAAAAGTGTAGCCCCTGGGTCTAACAATGCATAGACATCTAAATGGAAGACTTGTAATGTACTCGTGACCACATCAGAAGAATCCTCCTGGTCCTATCAAGTCTGAAAAGTATGGAGCCTATTCTGGCACTGACCACCACCTGTACTAGACTAGGCACCTTGCTGGAGCTACTGTAGAACTAGCCTGATTTTGTGGGAGAGTATCTTTGCCCTTCTGAGAAGCTGCTACACAATCCCTTATCCTGTGGCCTGGATTGCCACACCCAAAACAATTTCCACTACCAGCCATACACTCATCTAGGTGGTTTCTACCACACTTCTTACAAACTGGATGAGTACGCCCGCTAGTAACTGTACCTTGGGACTTAGAGCCTGGCGCCCTATCCCGCCTATCTTGCCTGGACTTAGGCACTGGAGCACTAGCAGAGGATGGGGCTAGGTCTGAAGATTTCTGACAGAACTGAGAGTGGTAACCACTATCTGACCTCTACTGAGAGTAGTTAAATTCACCCGTTCTAGCTCTTTTGCTGTCTCCTCCCTTTCCTTGATTTTTCCTCTTCGATCTGCTGGGCATAGGTCACCAACCTAGAAATATCCAACTCCTTAATCAGCATAGCAGTCTTGAACTCTTTGACCACATCATTAGACACACAATATACGAACTTACTCATATGGGCCCTGGAGTCAGCTACCATTGCCATAGCATACTTAGACAACTGAGTAAACTTGAGTGTGTACTCTTTCACACTCATATCATTTTGCTTTAAGTTGATGAACTCTTGGACCTTGGATTCCCTAAGTTCAAGTGGGAATAACCTATCAAGAAATGAAGTCTTAAAGTGGTTCCAGTCCACTAGACCTGCATTAGCACAACAGGACTCCTTCTACTACTGATACCAAGTATAAGACACTCTCTTCAGCTGGTAGGCAGCTAAATCTACAATCTCGATCGGAGTGACACCCATAATATCTATCACCTTCTGAATGTCGTCAAGAAACTCCTATGGATCCTCTTTGGACTTGGACCCATGAAATTCTAGAGGGTTCATCCGAGTGAAGTCTTGGATCTTAGCTGTGACAGAATTAGTCTGACGTGGAGATGGTGCCATAGCCTGCTGATTGACCTGAGCGGTCATGGACTGAGCAAGTGCTTGAAAAGCAGCCCTGAACTCGGTATGAGTGACTTGCTTATTCATAGGGTCTGCGAGAGCTGCTGGTGCTGGCTGATTTCTGGCGTTGGCTCTTCTAGGAGGCATTTTCTATAACGTGAAGAGCATGAGTTAGAAGGAGATTAAATAGAGTTCACACTCTATAGCACGAGTTGGAAAGGAAAGAAGGTAAGTTGTTCCTAATGACATCTCATAGCTCATCCCCCATAAGTGTGGCGCGCTTCACACCCATGAAGAAGGCTCTACTTGACGCGGCTTTCAGACACCCTAGGACACTTGAACCTGATACTCTAATACCAAGTTTGTCACACCCCGAGGCTACCCCTAGAAATAACACGGTTCTTAGTGTCACAAGTGACCCCAAGCTAACCCATGGTCTAGCATAACTAGACAATTTCTGATAAAACATAAACTGTGCGGAAAACTGAAAGCATTTAAATATATAAAATGGGAAAGAAGCCCACACATTTCTGAATAAAATATATGTAAGAGAATAATGAGTCTGAAAAACAACACTAACAACTCAATAGCTGAATCTAGAACTATGTATGAAAGCCTTTAACTGATATGAGCTTTTAGGACAAGCCCCCGGCTAACTCTAATAATCTGAAACTAAAATATAAAACTGGAAGATGAAAGCATATCTATTATCCTCAATCTATGAGGACTCATCACTGAAGCTGCTGAGTAGGGACTGGAAATCGAGCTAAGCATGGTCTTGATATTGAGGGCCAGAACCTACATCATACAACAATGTAGCACAAAAGTATGCATCAATACTTTGAATTTACTGAGCGTGCAGGATATGTACTATGCTAAACAATATAAAGACTGAACATGGAAATACATACTGAAGCATAAACTGAAAGAAAAGTTGAATGCAGTGACCAAGTACTATCATGAGTATATTGCATGCCGAACTGAATAACTGAAAATAAGGTCAATACAATATGAGTCTGGCTGTGGGAGCTACTATTAATCAACATACCCCAAGCTGAACTAACTTTGGGGCCAATCTGTAACCCTGGATGGAAGGGTATTTATACCTTGCCAAGGGTACAAACAAATCTGATGTGGATCCACTAAATTGATGTCCACAAGAGACTAGGGTGACCAGCCTAATCTGACAGTTGACCCCTTTTATACCTACGGTGGCGCCGTAGTTCTGGGACTTGGGGACTAATACGAAAGGTCTCAGCCTGGTCTGATAGCTATGCATTCATCCTTTCATCCTCTTGGTACTAAGTCTACTCCCAACTAAAGGTAAGCAATGAAATGCAAACTAAAATACTGGATAGCTAAAATACTAACAATCATCTGAGAATGCAACATACATATACTAAAACTGATGGCATTCTAATTCTGAAGCATAATTGTCTGGATTATCTGACTAGCAAGTATAAATTATGAGTATTGAAATTAATACATGCTAGGGTTACTGAACTCTGTACATATGACTATGCTACTTCTCCGATAAACATGTAGTGATTATCATACAAGCAATAGAATTTGAGTTGCAATGATTCCCTAAGGTTTAGGAACCCTAAGTCTAAATAACTAATAGAGAACTGAAGGACTGAATCTAGGGACTCAATGGGTGGAAGGAACCCATTGATGAAATCCCACATACCTAAAGAGAATCTACGGAGGAAATCGTTGGATTTTTGGGGCTGAGCTTGAAGGAACCTTTTGCTTGTTCTTGGGAGAAACTGTCGCCTCTTTTCTATTTTTCTTTCTAAGTGTTTGATGATTTTAGGAGAATAGATGATTTAGGTAGTTCTTGACTAATTAACTAGGCTTAGACTAAGCAAAACGACGTAGCTTAGGCCTTAAAGAGGTACGAAAGGTCTGGAATACCCCTGGAAAATTTTAAAGGAAAATTGCTGAAATTCACGATTCAGGTTCCATGGTCCGTGGATGCTTCCATGGCTTGTAGAACCCTGTCATGGTTCTTGGAACTTTTTATTAAGCTGTGGGTCTGAGTTTCATGATTTGGGTTCACGACCCGTAGAACTATCCAAGATTCGTGGAACTCTATCGTGGTTCCTGAGGGATTGATGACCCTCAGTTCTGAGTCCCATGAGACCATTCCATGACTCGTGGATCATTCGATGTGTCATGGAAAGAGGTCGTGGTTTCATGGGACAGTTGGGTATCAGGTCTGAGTTACACGAGTGGAATCCACAACTCGTGGATCATTCTACAGTCCGTGGTTCTGACTCGTGGTCTTGGCCCTAACTTGGTTGGTCTCTGTCTGAGTTCCACAGAGGAATTTCACGGTTCGTGGACTATTCCACAGTCCATGGAAACCATCCGTTGTTTCGGTTTGGACTTGGAAAATTTATTTTTTTCTAGTTTTTCTGAGCTGAGTCTAGACTTGGAAGTTCTGAAGTGTTACAAATTTGTAGAATCATTTTGTTGCTATCTATGTTGGTGTCTCCATTATTGCTTCTCGAGTTGTATAGTTGTTGTCAAAGGGCGTGTGACCAATGATGACATAATCAAACTCGAAATGATACATTTTGATATGATCATAGAAATGGATTGACTCTTGTTATACGATTGTTGATTCCCCATCCAAAATGGTCAAATTTAAATTTCTTGATGAACTTATTATAGAATGAAAAAGAGATATTGCTTAGCCTTTAGGTAGATTCATATCTTATCTTAAGGCTCGCAAAACAATCTCCAAGGGTGTGTGTCCATTTGGTTGCTGCAAATGACATGTAGGCTGTAGTACCAGAATTTGAATTAGTATATGTGGTCAATCAATTTCTCAAGAAACTCCTAAGTATCCCACCTCATAGAGTTATTAATGATGATTATCCCACCTATTCTCCATACTGAGCTATAATTACATCACTCTACACGATTGGGCTATCACTATATATGTGAATGCTAAACTCTCTCTGATAGAATATATTTGCAGATGCTAAACTTCTTTCTAGTATTTTCTTTCTGAGATACTCCTCATCTTCCTCTAATATTTAACAATCTAGTATTCTCTTATTAGTCTACTAACATCACATCTCTAAGTTCCTATCCACCCAATTCAATGGAAATTAAAACTATACTAAGAGACTCAATATCATCTGTAATATTTATTATATCTTCGATTTAGCCTCTAGGGATACCATGTGATACATACCTAGCAACTTAAGAATACTAAACTAGGCACAAATAACACTTAAAAGCCTAGAATCTTATCTACAATATTTGTTTTGGAGCACAAGTCCTCCCCTATAGTTCTTAAAGTTTCCTCTTAATCAAAGCCTTAGCCCCCATTCACCTATTCATCTAGAGTCCACATATATCACACTTACACTTTCACATTTGACATAAGTTAGGGACTTAAGCTCTTGCACACACTATATCCAGCCTACTGGATCCTATTTCAAAACTAACATTATCACCCTCATATTGTCCTCCTTTTCATCACGGTGATCATCTACAGTTCAAGCTTAGGGTTTGGTACTAAACATGGATGGCAACACTTATTCGTTCATACTACTAAGAGTTATAGCTACTAAAGTGAACTCAAGAAATACTAGTCCACTAGGAGCTCATGATAAAATAGTCATCTTAATCATACCGTATATCTCATTGCAGTCTACAAGCACATTCTCCTTCCCATCATTACTACTACTCTCTACTAATTCATTATGCATTTCTTGCCTAAAATGGATTCATAACCTTGTGAATGTCATGAGTCCGCTCTTCAAAGTCACAAAGTATAGTCTAGCTCTGCCAACTTTAACTACTTTATCCTTCCGTTCATAACCTATACTTGATCTTTGCTACCATAAAAATATGCCATCACAAATCTGTTCCCTAGTTCAAGCATACTCTAAGTCATTTTAACCATAAACTCTTTCTCTACATACTACCATAAAATTTGCATAAGCCTTGCTACACCTTAGTCAACACTAAAGGTCATACCACCTCAATACTTACTTATTAGATACATGACTCTATCTACATACTTCAATCTAGCACTATCCCCACTTCTGGGAGCACATCTTACTATGTCTCAAAAACACAATTTATATGAACAAGATGTAAGCATTTGAATTGGTAGACTTAAATACACTAATGGGCTTCTCATAAGACCTTGTGCAGTCTCTTAGATTTCTGTTGGCTCTATCTGACAGCATCTCATTGCTAAGGATCTGAGCTTTACAATTTCCACCACCTTGAAGATGTGACATAGTCAGAGAAATTTGAGCAACGCATGAAATTGAATAAATTTCTTACGGTATAGCTCTATTGAACGATCTAGAGTATTAAAAATAAGAAACATCACCTAAATCTCCTGTAGCGTCCTGATTATAAGTGTGGTGCACAAAATATCTATAAGCAAAACTCTACTAGACACAGCCTCATAGACACCCTAGGACACTTGAACTTTGTGCTATGATACCAAGTTTATCACGATTCAAGCCTAGTCCCTAGACGTAACAGGCGCTCGAAACTATTATTGTCCTGAGAGAACCACTTAGCTTACATCATGAGCATTCACCCATAAGTGCGAAAGAAATATTTTAATATCATGAGTATTACACTAAACAAAACTCCATTTGTTTCATGATCTGAGAAAAAGTCTTAAACCATAATTATGGAAATTTTAAAATATAAGAATAAAACTGAATATAATTGAATCTGACATCTATTACTGTCTACGAAGCCTCTAAACACATGAATCAATATCTACCAGAACAAGACCGAAATATACTTTAAAATATAGAATTAGTTCAATAAAACATAAATTATGCATTTCAAAGGGAGGGAGAGATCACCAACATATGATACGAATGGACCTAGAGCTGCGCAAAATCACGAACATACATTCCGGGACCTGTATCATAAAATGATGCAGCATTCAGGATGGTCAATACGTGAAATATATTGACATGTAAAATCATACTAGAAAAATAGTAAAACATGAAAATATTAATGTAAAAGGTTCAATTCCGATAATGATAAGGTAAAAAGGAACGAGAGCATAAGATGAAGTAGTAACTAACAAAGTAAAGTGAATTTAATCCTTTTAGTTATTTATGGGAGCAAGTGGTGAACTGACATAAATCACCATGTGAGCGTATGAAGTCTGATTCTCGGTCCAATCAGCTAAGCCATCCTATACCTTTCCAGGCATATGATATGATATGACATGATTTGCTAGCAAAGGATCTATAATTAACCTTTTTTGGGACACTGTCATGACCCAACCCGCCGTGAGTGGCACCCACCTAAAAACCCTAGATGAGTGAACCAATATCGACCCAAAACTTAACCATTCTAACAGCTCAAAACTAGTTTGCAATAAAATAAACTATCATTCATAATCTCAAACACTAGCATAATAAGAATCTGTGGAAAAACATCCCTAGAACCTGAAAGTTACCGTACCAAAACATTCTACCAACGTCTAGAACGGGGATGCAACCCTAAAAAGAGAAAGCAAGAGTTTAAGCTCGAAACAAGTGGGCTATAACCAATCATGGATGAAAATAAGGTAGCCCGGAAGAACAGCTCACCCTTGAATTTTGAATTCGCCGGAACTACAAGTGAGGTCACGTGTCAGCCGTCAAAAGATGTCATGTACTCACAAAAAGAAAGGCAAGTGCAGAATCAGTATACAACCACCGTGTACTGGTCGGATCATCGGTCAGCTCCAATAAAAAAGATATGAACAATAAACCAAAGCTGAGTAAAGCGAAGTAAACATGTAATATAAGTCAACACTACAAGTCTCTTCCTTAACTTATCAACCACATGTAACCAATTAACAATCATTGACAAAATCCAGTAACAATAAACATATATCCTTTTCTCATAACCCAGACCCACCAAGGATCCCTAGGACACCACCTATGTTTTCAACATGCAATCCTGGTCTACACTAAGACCAACCTCACATTCAAATATAATCACCTGCCTCTCATGGATCATATGCAATATTCACAATTCAAGAATACAACCCAGTCCACTCATGAAACCATTGACAAAATACAATCAATGCAAGTAACTTAAATCCGTACTAGGCATGGTACCTGAGCTAACCATTATAAATCTCGTACCAGGCGTGGTACCCGAGCTAACCAATAAGTATCCCATACCAGGCGTGGTACCCAAGCCAACCAATATGTAACCTGTAGCAAGCGTGGTACCCGAGCCAACCGAATGTCACACAAAATCCAACAGTCAACAAACAATGAATAAAAGCACACTTGTAAACCAACAAGCTACAAAACTAAGTTAATTTCACAAGATCGAATAACCGGACATTTAGACATTCATAATCCCTTCCACAAGCATGCAACTCACATACTACTAAGCGATAGTACATGAACACATATTGCATATTGGGAAAATGATAACCATCACCTACCTCGAGTTACAAAAAATCTCTACTAGACCGGAGCCTTCCCGTATTTCGAAGCCTTTGCTTGTTCTTGGTTTAAAAATAATTACAAGAAACTAAAATTAGTTCACATGGCCTACTAATTACTCGGATTATGCAAAATCCCAATCCCCATGCCAAACTATGATCATTCCACCCATTCTCGAGCTTTTCCACCATTAGTTCACCTAAGTCTTCATTTTTTAGGATACATTTAGATAATTATGGCAAATTTATCATAACCCAACAATAATATTCAAGACCCAAGAACTTCTACGCCCTAGAATTCCCTTTTTCCCAAGATTCTACCATTCCTAGGTCAACCCAAACCTTCCCCCAAGTCCACAATTAGCAATTCTATAACGTAGGAAAGATAGCATTAAGTTATGGGGTGAAATCCTTACCTTTGGGATGAAAAATAATGATGAACGGAGTTGAAATTGCCCAAATTGCCATTTCTCTTCTCCAAAATGCTCTTGAGGAAAACTAAACATTTTGGAGAAGTTTCTGTATTAAATCCTAACTCAGTCTGCTATAGCGGTCCGCACTCTGCTATAGCAGTATCACCGTTGCAGAACCAACTGCTATGGCGGTGCTGACCATCGTTGACATCTGCTACAACGATAATTTCTCTATTATAGCACTGTGTCAACCGCCATCAAAAAGTCATAAAATTCCTCAAAAGTGCCCATTTTACAACACACCTAAATTCTCAACATTCTGGAATAACCCCTTCACATCAACCTCGATACCGGGAGTTCTATTTACCCAAATTTATTTATGAAAAGTCCCCCGGACTCCTTTATGTCTTAGAAAATGGAAAAAGTAGCTCACTACAAGACATATTACCCAATCCTCACCTGGATTTTCCTGGACCATACCTTGCTCAAAAACTATTCGAGACTAGCCTAGCCCAAAATTTTCAACTCCCAAACCCAGAAGTTTTCTAACCCAAAACTTGGCATGAAAGGTTTACCCGTAACAATGGACCCGATCATTACAATAAATACCAATTTACCCATCGTTCATCCCCGAATGATCAAACCCAAAAAAATGATGAAAAAGAGGGAAAAGTGTAGTACTTGAATCCTTAAACAAGTGAGGATAATTGTCCCACACGTCCTTCTCAATTTCCCAAGTGGATTCTTCAATCGGACGATGCTTCTATTGAACTTTCATAAATTTGATCTCTTTTTTCCTCAACTTTCGGACATCTCAATCAAGAATTGCAACCGGTTCCTCTTCATATTGAAGATCCTTGTCTAGCAAAATTGAATCCCACTTAATAATATATTACCCATCCCTATGGTATCGCTTCAACATGGATACATGGAAGATTGGATGGACTCCTGACAAACTGGGCGGTAGTGCTAGCCTGTAAGCCACTGGCCCCATAATTTTGAGAACTTTGAATGGACCGATAAACTGAGGGCTGAGCTTGCCCTTCTTGCCGAAGCGCATAACCTCCTTTATTGGTGACACTTTCAACAATACCTGCTCACCAACCTGAAAATTCATGTCTCTTAACTTGCAGTCTGCGTACTCCTTCTGCCTGCTCTGGGTTGCTAGAAACTTGGTCTGGATGCCTCTTACTTTTTCTTGTGCTTCCCTCACCAAGTCCACGCCAAAGGGCCTCACATTGCCTGCCTCAAACCACCCTATGGGTGATCTACATCCCTACAACGCCTTAAATGGTGCCATGTTGATACTGAAGTGGTAGCTATTGTTGTATGAGAACTCACACAATGGTAGAAACTGGTCCCAATAGCCCCCAAAGTCAATCACATATGCTCTCAGCATGTCTTCACCACCTGGATTGTCCTCTCTAACTGACCGTCTGTCTGAGGATGGAATGTTGTGCTGAAAGTGAGTTGAGTGCCAAACTCTTCATGTAACTTACCCCAAAACTTAGAGGTAAACTGCGTACCCTTGTCTGAAATGATGGAAAGTGGTATCCCATGCAGTCTCACAATTCCTTAACATAGATCTTAGCCAACTGCTGCAAATAATAGTCCACCCTGACCGGAATGAAATGAGATGACTTGGTTAGCCTGTCCATAATGACCCAAATAGAGTCATATTTTCCCAAAGCATTGGGAATACCCACCACAAAATCCATGGCTATCCTTTCCCACTTCCACTCGTGAATGGGCATTCTTTGAAGTAGTCCTGCAGGTCTTTGGTACTCATACTTGTCCTGTTGACAATTCTGACACTTGGACACAAAGTCAGCTATGTCTCTTTTCATCCCGGGCCACCAATGAAGTTGCCTCAAGTCCCTATACATTTTGGTTATGCCAAGATGAATCGAATACCGCAAAACCATGAGCCTCTGCCAACACCTTCTCGATTATATCATCAACCCGGGGAACACAAATCCTCCCCCTGAAGTTCATCACCCCATCGGTGCTCAACGTGGCGTCCCTGGACTCTTTGGATACTACCTTGCCCCAAAGCTTGTTCAACTGTGCATCCTGAAACTACTTGGCTTAATCTTGAAACTGATTGGCTTTTATTTCTTCTATGAATGTGGATTTGACCTCAATACTGGCCAACACCGCACCCTGTCCTGAGATGCCCAATTGCATGAACTTAGATTCTAGAGGCCGAATCTCCCTTGCCAATTGTCATTTGGACACCCAAATAAGACAAACTACCCATGTTGATGGTCTTTCGGCTCAATGCGTCTACCACCATATTAGCCTTACCCGAAATAGTACTAGATGGTCATATCATAATCTTTCAACAACTCTATCCACCTCCTCTGCCTCAGATTCAAGTCCTTCTTGGTAAATATATGTTGCAGACTTTGATGATTGGTGAAAACTTCACACTTGACACCATAGAGATAGTGTTTCAAAATCTTGAGTGCAAAAACCACCGCTGCCAACTCCAAGTCATGGGTTGGATAATTTTTCTCGTGAGCCTTCAACTGCCTAGAGGCATATGCTATAACATTCCTATCCTGCATTAACACAACACCCAAACCTGAATATGAAGCATCACAATATACAATCAAATCCTTACCTTCAATCGGTAATGATAGGATGGGAGTTGTGGTAAAAAGTGTCTTGAAATTTTGGAAGCTCTCCTCACACTTTCCAAACCATACAAATGGTCCTCCTTCTGAGTCAACCTTGTCAAGTGGGTAGCGATGGACACAAAATCCTTGACAAATCTATGGTAGTAGCCTACAAGCCCAGAAAACTCCTTACCTCAGTCATAGAGCTAGACCAGACGTCACTCTTGACTGCCTCAATCTTTTGAGGATCCACCATCACCCCTTTTTTTGACACCACATGCCCAAGGAAAGCGATTGAAGTCGACCAAAATTCACACTTGGAAAATTTCACATATAGCTTCTGGTGCCTCAAAATATTCAACACAATGCAGAGATGCTCAGTATGCTCCTCCTTACTCTTGGAGTAGATCAAGATGTCATCTATAAACACAATGACGAATGAATCCAGATAAGATTTGAATACCTCATTCATTAAACTCATGAATGTTGTCGGCATATTGGTCAACCCAAACGACATCACTAGGAACTCGTAATATCTATACTGAGTCCAAAAAGCAGTCTTAGGGATATCTTCGAGCCTAATATTTAACGGATGGTACCCTGACCTTAGGACAAATTTTGAAAACACAGACACACCCTGAAGCTGGTTAAAGAGATCATTTATACGGGGTAAATAATAATTGTTCCGGATGGTAAACTTGTTCAATTGCCTATAATCTATGCACATCCGCATACTACCATCCTTCTTTTTCACAAACAAGACTGGAGCACCCCAAGGTGAAGCGCTAGGATGAATAAAACCTTTATCTAAGAGTTCATGAAGCTGAGTCTTAAGTTCCCTCAAATCTTTCGGAGCCATACGATATGGAGGAAAGGAAATTGGGCGAGTGCCCGGCTCCAAATCTATACAAAAATCAATATCTCTATCCGGAGGCATACCAGGTAGATCTGTCAGAAACACCTCCTGAAACTCCAAAACATTCAAAACTAACTCAATCGATGGGGACTCCACACTATCATCCTGGAGATGAGCCAAGAAAGACAAACACCCTCACCTCACTAGCTTCCTAGCTCGAACAAATGATATGATTTTAGCCGTTTTAGGCTTGTACACACCTTTTCACTCTAATCTATCCTTACCCAAAATCTCTAGAGTCATAGTCTTAGTATTATAATTCAACACCACATGCCATGGGGACAACCAAGTCATCCTTAAAATAACATCAAAGTCTAACATGTCCAAAATAACCAAATATACCCAAGTCTACAACCCCACAAACACCACAAGACAAGCACGATAAACATGAGTCACTATCGCAGACTCTCCAAACAAGGTAGAAACATGGATAGGGGAATCAAAAACATCAGAAATACAATCCAGACTCAAGGTTAAATTCACATACACATAAGAGTAAGTAGAACCTAAGTCAAAAAGTATAAAAGCCATCCTATCATAGACAAGAATGGTACATGTGATAACTGCGTCTGATGCCTCGACCCCAGAATTCCCTGAAAAAGCATAACAGTAAGACTAATAATCAATCCGAGCAACTTACCTGGCTGGCTGCACCACACCCCTGCCCGCGCTGCCATTCCCTCAGTATCCCCAGCCTCCCATAAAATTACCTCACCCACCCTGTGGACAACCCTTATCATAACCACCTCTAGCCTTTGAGACCACAGCCTTAGACTGTGTTGAGCCTGATTACATTTTTGCCCTTGAGGGAACTCCCTCTTGAAGTGACACCCAGATCACCACAATGAAAATATCCGCAGTCAAGAGTGGTCCTGCTGGTAGAAGTGTAGGAAGCCCCCTAGCCTTTAGGAGCTGAAAACTGACTGGCTCTTGGACGACCACCTGTAGAAGAGGGAAAGGCTGACTAAATTAGATGAGCAGAAAACACCTGCTAATTGTGACCCCTGGAGTACGAATCACTGAAATTTTCATCATTCTGGAACTTCTTGGCTAACACTTTAGCCTGCCTGACCTGTCTGATCCCTTCTAATTTTTTTACATAGTCTGTGACCTCATTAAAGCTCTTCCCTATTGAAGTCATATGCACTAATAACACCTGCAATTCAGTACTCATGCCCTTCATAAATAAACAAATTATCTCCTCTTTCATACCCAACAACTGAGTAGCAAAATGAGACAAGGCATGAAATTTGGCCTCATATGCTGAAACTGACATGTTACTCTGCTCAAGAGACAGAAACTCGTCTTTCTTACAATCCCTCAAGGTACGGGGCACATACTTCTCTATGGAGAGAGCATGAAACTCCATCCAAGTTAGTAGAGGCAAAACAGATGACCAACATTCCATATGAGACCTCCACTATTGTTTAACGTCACCATGCAATTGAAAAGGGATGAACTCAACCCATGTTGTTGCACAATGCCCAGTTTGTGCAGCCTCTCATTACAGTCCAAGATAAATTCATAAGCATCTTCCTTCTCAGTACCTTGAAATGTAAGAGGTTTTAGCTTCAGAAACTTAGTCAGCATCTCATGCTCATTCCCTGTCATAATCGGTCTTAGCATTGGACAGAATAACTCATCAGTATCTGATGTCGCATCCATCCTAAGAGCCGCTGGAACTACTGGTTAGATGCTTGGAACCTGATCTGCATTACCCATAGGGGTGGCTTCCGCACAAACCAGTCCACTAAGAAAGCTCCACACCTGCTGAAATGCTTTGGGGGTGATAAGGGGAAGGCATGCACCTCCAGCTGGTGCCGCCTCCGCTTGATCTGTGCCCTCCTCAACAACAACCTCAACTTCCTCCTCAGTCGGATCCTGGGGTAGGGAAGTCGCCTCTCATGCTCCTGTAGCTTCTTGAGCTCCACCCTTGGCGGGCGTTGCTCTACCTCGGCCCCTGCCCATGCCCCTTCCTCTACCTCTGACAGCTGGGCCAACTATTGGGATCGCTGCTCTTGCTCTGTTATTTCACGTATAAACCATATGTGGACAAAGAGTGAAAGGAATTAGATAACAATTTGTATCACTAGATACCAATTGAAATCAAGTTATAGCATGAAGGAGGAAAGAAGAGATAGTTTTCCTAAAGTCCTATAGTCTCTCGAAGAAAAGTACAAACGTCTCTGTACCGTTCTGCAAGACTCTACTAGACTCATTTTGGTATGACAAGATCAACAAACCTAAGGCTCTGATACCATTTTTGTCATGATCCAACCCACCGTGAGTGGTACCCACCTAAAAACCCCAGATGAGTGAACCAATGTTGACCCAAAAGATAACCATTCTAACAGCTCAAAACTAGTTTGAAATAAAATAAACTATCATTCACAATCTCAAACACTGGCATAATAAGAATCTGCAGAAAAACATCCCTAAAACTTGAAAGTCACCGTACCAAAATTTTCTACCAATGTCTAGAATAGGGATGCAACCCCAAAAAGAGAAAACAAGAGTTTAAACACAAAACAAGTAGGCTATAACCAATCATGGATGAAAATAAGGTAGCCCGGAAGAACAAGTCAGTTTTGAATTCTGAATTTGCCGGAGCTACAAGTGAGGTCGCGTGTCAGCCGCTGGAAGATGTCCTGTACTCACAAAAACAAAGGCAAGTGCAAAATCAGTATACAACCACCATGTACTGGTAGGATCATCGGCTAGCTCTAATAAACAAGATATGAACAGTAAACCAAAGCTGAGTAAAGCGAAGTAAACATGTAATACAAGTCAACAAAATAACTAGACTACAAGTCTCTTCCTTAACTTATCAACCACATGTAACCAATTAACAACCACTGACAAAACCCAGTAACAATAAACATATAACCTTTTCTCACAACCTGCACCCACCAAGGATCTCTAGGACACCACCTATGTTTACAACATGCAATCCCGATCTACACTAAGACCAACCTCACATTCAAATATAATCACCGGCTTCTCATGGACCATATTCAATATTCACAATTCAAGAATACAACTTGGTCCACTCAGGGAACCATCGACAGAATACAATCAATGCAAGTAAATGATACATGTACTAGGCGTGGTACCCGAGCAAACTATTATGAATCCTGTACCAGGCGTGGTACCTGAGCCAACCGATAAGAATCCCGTACCAGGCATGGCACCCAAGCCAACCAATATGTAACTTGTACCAGGCGTGGTACCTGAGCCAACTGAATGTCACACAAAATCCAACAACTTGTAAACCAACAAGCAACAAAACTAAGTTCATTTCACAAAAATGAATAACCGGATATTTAGACATTCATAATCCCTTCCCTAAGTATGCAACTCACACAATACTAAGTGATAGTACATGAACACATATTGCATATTGGGAAAACAATAACCATCACTTACCTTGAGTTACACAAAAGCTCTACTGGACCGGAGCCTACCTGTATTTCGAAGCCTTTGCTTGTTCTTGGTCTAAAAATAACTACAAGATACTATAATCAGTACACATGGCCTACTAATTACCAAATTGCATACTCCTTCTGCCTGCTCTGGGTTGCTAGCAACTTGGTATGAATGCCCCTTATTTTTTCCTGTGCTTCCCTCACTAAGTCCACACCCAAGGGCCTCACATTGCCTGCCTTAAACCACCCTATGGGTGATCTATATCCCCTCCCATACAACGCCTTAAATGGTGCCATATCAATACTGGAGTGGTAGTTGTTTTTGTATGAGAACTCACATAACGGTTAAAACTGGTCCTAATGGCCCCCAAAGTCAATTACACATGCTCTCAGTATGTCTTTTAACCCCTCAATTGTCCTCTCCGACTGACCGTCTGTCTGAGGATAGAATGTTGTGCTGAAAGTAAGTTGAGTGCCCAACTCTTTATGTAACTTACCCCAAAACTTAGAGGTAAACTACGTACCCTTGTCTGAAATGATGGACAGTGGTACCCCATGCAGTCTCACAATATCCTTAACATAAATCTTAGCCAACTCCTGCAAATTATAGTCCACCCTGACCGGAATGAAATAAGATGACTTGGTCAGCCTGTCCATAATGACCCAAATAGAGTCATATTTTTCCAAAGTCTTGGGAAGACCCACCATAAAATCCATGGCTATCCTTTCCCACTTCCACTCAAAAATGGGCATTCTCTGCGTACTCCTTTTGCCTGCTCTGGGTTGCTAGAAACTTGGTCTGGATGCCTCTTACTTTTTCTTGTGCTTCCCTCACCAAGTCCACGCCAAAGGGCCTCACATTGCCTGCCTCAAACCACCCTATGGGTGATCTACATCCCTACAACGCCTTAAATGGTGCCATGTTGATACTGAAGTGGTAGCTATTGTTGTATGAGAACTCACACAATGGTAGAAACTGGTCCCAATAGCCCCCAAAGTCAATCACATATGCTCTCAGCATGTCTTCACCACCTGGATTGTCCTCTCTGACTGACCGTCTGTCTGAGGATGGAATGTTGTGCTGAAAGTGAGTTGAGTGCCCAACTCTTCATGTAACTTACCCCAAAACTTAGAGGTAAACTGCGTACCCTTGTCTGAAATGATGGAAAGTGGTATCCCATGCAGTCTCACAATTCCTTAACATAGATCTTAGCCAACTGCTGCAAATAATAGTCCACCCTGACCGGAATGAAATGAGATGACTTGGTTAGCCTGTCCATAATGACCCAAATAGAGTCATATTTTCCCAAAGCATTGGGAATACCCACCACAAAATCCATGGCTATCCTTTCCCACTTCCACTCGTGAATGGGCATTCTTTGAAGTAGTCCTGCAGGTCTTTGGTACTCATACTTGTCCTGTTGACAATTCTGACACTTGGACACAAAGTCAGCTATGTCTCTTTTCATCCCGGGCCACCAATGAAGTTGCCTCAAGTCCCTATACATTTTGGTTATGCCAAGATGAATCGAATACTGCAAAACCATGAGCCTCTGCCAACACCTTCTCGATTATATCATCAACCCGGGGAACACAAATCCTCCCCCTGAAGTTCATCACCCCATCGGTGCCCAACGTGGTGTCCCTGGACTCTCTGGGTACTACCTTACCCTAAAGCTTGTTCAACTGTGCATCTTGAAACTGCTTGGCTTAATCCTGAAACTGCTTGGCTTTTATTTCTTCATGAATGTGGATTTGACCTCAATATTGGCCAACACCCCACCCTGTCCTGAGATGCCCAGTTGCATGAACTTAGATTCTAGAGCCTAAATCTCCCTTGCCAATGGTCGTTTGGACACCCCCAAACAAGTCAAACTGCCCATGATGATGGTCTTCCGGCTCAATACGTCTGCCACCACATTAGCCTTACCTGGATGGTACTAGATTGTCACATAATAATATTTCAATAACTCCATCCACCTTCTCTACCTCAGATTTAAGTCCTTTTGAGTAAATACATATGCAGACTACGATGATCGGTGAACACTTTATACTTGACTCCATAGAGATAGTGTCTCCAAATCTTGAGTGCAAAACCCACCGCTGCCAACTCCAAGTCGTGAGTTGGATATTTTTTAGCCAAGACAATCAAGCTCGAACAAATGATATGATTTTAGCCAGCTTAGGCTTGTATACACCTTCCCACTCTACTCTATCCTTACCCAGAATCTCTAGAGTCACAGTCTTAGTATTATAATTTAATACCGCATGACATGGGGACAACTAAGTCATCCCCAAAATAACATCAAAGTCTAACATATCTAGAATAACCAAATCTACCCAAGTCTGCAACCCCATAAACACCACAGAACAAGCACGATAAACATGAGTCACTATCGCAGACTCTCCAACTGGGGTAGAAACATGGATAGGAAATCAAGGACATCACAAATCAAATCCAGACCCAAGGCAAAATTCACAGAGACATAAGAGTAAGTAGAACCTGAGCCAAAAAGTACAGAAGCCATCCCATCACAGAAAAGAATGGTACCTGTGATCACTGTGTCTGATGCCTCAGCCTCAGACTTCCCTGGAAAAGTAAAACAGTGGGTCCGGTCATCAATCACGGTGACTTCTTTGGCTAGCTGTGCCACACCCCTGCCCGCGCTGCCATTCCCTATGTCTCCCCGGCCTTCCTGAAAATTACATCACTCACCCTGTAGACGATCCTTAGCATAACCATCTCTAGCCGCTAGTACCACAACCTTAGACTTCTGTTGACCCTGATTACTTGTCTGCCTATGATGGAACTCCCTTTTGAAGTGACCTAGACCACCATAATGAAAACATCCACGGTCAAGAGTGGGCCTGCTGGTAGAAGGGTAGGAAGCCCTCTAGCCTCTAGAAGCTGAAAACTGACTGGCTCCCGTATGACCACCTGTAGAAGCGGGTAGGGATGACTGAATCGCACGAGTGGAATACACCTGCTGATTGTGACCCCTGGAGTACGAACTACTGAAATTTTCATAATTTTGGGACTTCATGGCTAACACTTTAGCCTGCCCGACCTGTCTGACCCCTTCTAATATTTTTACATAGTCTGTGACCTCATTGAAGCTCTTCCCTGCTGAAGTGATATGGACTGACAACACCTGCAATTCAGTATTCAGGCCCTTCACAAACAAACGAATCCTCTCATCTTTCGTACCCAACAACTGAGTAGAAAAATGAGACAAGGCATAAAATTTGGCCTCATACGCTGAAACTAACATTTTACCCTGCTCAAGAGCCAGAAACTCATCCTTTTTACGATCCCTCAAGGTACGGGGCACATACTTCTCTAAGAAGAGAGCATGAAACTCCATCCAAGTCAGTGGAGCCAACCATTATGAATCCCGTACCAGGCATGGTACCTGAGCCAACCGATAAGAATCTCGTACCAGGCGTGGTACCCGAGCCAACTAATATATAATCTGTACCAGGCATGGTACCTGAGCCAACCTAATATCACACAAAATCCAACATCTTGTAAACCAACAAGCAACAAAACTAAGTTCATTTCACAAGACTGAATAACCGAACATTTAGACATTTATAATCCCTTCCCTAAGCATGCAACTCACACAATACTAAGCGATAGTACATGAACACATATTGCATATTGGGAAAATAATAACCATCACCTACCTCGAGTTACACAAAAGCTCTACTGGACCGAAGCCTTCCCGTGTTCCAAAGCCTTTGCTTGTTCTTGGTCTAAAAATAATTACAAGATACTAAAATTAGTCCACATGACCTACTAATTATCGGATTATGCAAAATCCCAATCCCTAAGCCAAACTATGATCATTCCACCCATTCCCGACTTTCCCACCATTAATTCACCTAAGTCTATCATTTTTACGAATACATTTAGAGAATTATGGCTAATTGATCAAAACCCAACAATAATATTCAATACCCAAGAACTTCTAAGTCCTAGAATTCCTCTTATCCCCGGATTCTACCATTCCTAGGTCAACTCAAACCTTCCACCAAGTCCACAACTAGCAATTCTACAATGTAGGAAAGATAGCATTAAGTTAGGGGTAAAATCCTTACCTTTGGGACCAACAATGATGAAGAATAGAGTTGAAATTGCTCAAATCGCCCTTTTCCTTCTCCAAAATGCTCTTGAGGAAAACTGTACATTTTGGGGAAGTTTCTGCATTAAATCCTGACTCAGTCCGCTAACAGTCCGCAATCTGCTATAGCGGTACTATCGTAGTGGAACCGACCATTATGGTGGTGCTGACCGTCGTTAACTTCCGCTACATCGATAATTTCTCTGCTATAGCGGAAGTTGCAATAGCGTTGTGTCAACCGCGGGATAGAAATTCGTAAAATTCCCTAAAAGTGCCCATTTTACAACACACCTAAATTCTCGATGTTCTGGAATAACTCCTTCACATCAACCTCGATACCGGGAGTTCTACTTACCCGAATTCATTTCTAAAAAGTCCTCTGGACTCCTTTATGTCTTAGCTAATGAAAAAACTAGCTCACTACAAGACATATTATCCAATCCTCACCCAGATTATCCTGTACCATACCCTACTCAGAAACCATCTAAGACTAGCCTAGCCCAAAGTTTTCAACTCCCAAACCCAGAAGTTTTCTAATCCAAAACTTGGCATGAAAGGTTTACCCCTAATGACGGACCCAGTCATTATAGACACATATAGAAAAGAGTCACCCGACTTGCAGAACAACCTCTATCCTACGTCAGCAAATGTAATTTTGGATATTTGTCATTTATACCTATGCCTTCTCAGTCTGCCAGCTAACTCCCTTAAGTTCATAATATTATCATACTAATATATGTTCAAAGTGTTAACCTTATTAGGATCATGCTCATAGTTTAACTTTTTTAGGCTCATGGTCATGAATATGCCATTTTAGGGCTCATGTTGGAGAATCAATCATATTGGATTCACACATCATGAATTATTATTATTACTTAATATTTTAGAGAGTCCTGAAAAGTAAAATTCTTGATAAGTTAAGTCAATATTTCATGTCATAGCTTTCATAGCATTTAAAAGAACTAAAGAGCAATTTCAAGTATTCTTATTTTTTCATTTTAGTTAAATTTTATCGGTCTGTGGATCGGTTTTATTGATAAAAAATATCCAAAATAAAATGAGTCCAGCCCAAAGTCAAGCAGCCCAAAAAGAGAACAAAAAATGAATACAAATATCTGCTACTTGTTGAGTACCGAGTACTCTTGTCTTTGTCTCTTCCACTTTCTCTGTGTCTTCTCCGTTGCTCAAGATGTTGCCGCCATGTTGCCAGTGGAATCTTCGACTGAAAAAGCTTCTTTTGTGGTGTATCTTTGTGGTGCCCTGGTCTCCTTCGATGGTAGCTCTTTCTATCATCTTCACTTGTAGTACCTGGTGAGCTCCTTTTCTCATCTGCCTTTCTTAGCTTGGTCCGCCACCTTAACATGTCATTTTGCGTTGCCTCAGGTGGTCGGGGTTTATCCCCAAGGGACCGGAGAAGGATGCCGGACATTCTCAGATCTGGTGAGCCAAAACCCTTCCCTTTCCGTTGCGTATCCTTCTTCCATTGTTCATTGTTTCTTCTCCCTTTTTTCAGCTGGACATAGCTATATGGCAAGCAACAATCTTGAAGATTTGCTGAGTGATTGCGGTTGTGCAAGACCTTACTACCCTTCTTTTTTTGGTGAAGCTTTTTGGTAGATAGAGTTATACCTAGCTTGTAATTTCCAACTTTAATGTCTTCTTCCAGCCATACTCTATTTACTTTAAGATGGTTTCCATGGCGTAGTGCGTAGGTTCTGTAATTAGGTGCCATGATGGTGATGTTGCTTTGCTTGGATTTCTACCTTATGAGACTTTTCTTGTTGGTTCCTTTATTGCTCTTGCTGTGCTTTGATTTTCCTGCTTCTAATCCTTAGATTAGGGATTTGTGATTTGTCCATGTTGATTAGCTTTCTGATATTGCTTGGTAGTTCTTGAAAGCTGTGATACTCCTCTGTGGATTGTGTTTCTATGACTGCATTTGCTAGGGCATCTGCGACACTGTTCCCCTCCCTAAATGTATGCTTTATTTGGAATTCTAGATGTTGTAGTCTGACCCTTATATCTTCAATCCTTTCCACTATCTCCCATGGCACTTTTCATTGTAACTGAATCATTTTCTATAGTCGTAGAGAGTGTCTCTATCATGATTTCTTTGAGATCATTTTCATAGCAAAATTCCAAGGCATCATAGATAGCCATGGTTTCTGCTTCAGTGTTGGTTGCCTCTCCAATGCCTCTGGATTTGGCATATACTAGGTCACTTCTGTCATCCCTGATGCAGAAGCCATAGGAACTTTATCCTGGGTTACCTTTACATGCACCATCTATGTTGCATTTAAGCTTGTTTGCCTTGGGTAGGTTCCATGTGACCTTATGGTAGTATAGTCTTGGCCTGTAGTTCTTAAGCTTGCTGATAATGGTTGGCCATTCTCTTATCTCCACTCTGATCCATGGGTATTGCACCTTTATCAATTTCCTCACTAGGTCCTGGATCTGTATCACCATAGCACTGTATGTGGTGTTGTTGTCATGATTTATGTTATTTCTCCTCTTCCATAGAGTCCACATTAGGAGTGCTGGTATGGCTTGATATATCATCTTCAGTTTAGGTGGTGCTTCATGTTTCCACTAGGTGATAATCAATTACTGAAGGTGCATTCCCTCCATGTTTATACCTGCACAAGTAGCAAACTACCTCTATAGCCTCGTGGCTATAGGGGCTATTAGAAGAAGGTGTGACATGTTCTCCTCCTCCTTCCTTATCTCACAACACCAGCATCCTGACACAATAGGTATCTTTATCCTTTTTAGGTTGTCATTTGTGGCAATCCTCCTGTTCCAGACCCTCCAAAGGAAAAAGTTCACTTTGAATGGTAGGCCCTTACACCAAATAAACTCATAGTCCTTTCTGCAGTCCTTTCTTTGTCTCATTAATTTCCAGGAAGATTTCACTGTGAAGCTTCCTTGGGGGTTTCCCATCCACCATGGTGTGTCTATTCCATTCCCTGTGCTTGGGGTTTTATACTTTCTAGGATGTAGTCTGTCATTTCCTGGGATAGCTTTGTCAACAGCTTAGCCTCATCCCATTTTCCTGCTGTCACAAAATCCATGACCTCTAATTCCTCCTCAATTGCATTTTATCCTTCTACAAAGTATAGTGCCCCCTGTCTAGTCCAGTTGTCAAACCAAAAGCTTGAGTTACCTATTTTCACCTGCCACCATATGTTATGTTCTACCTCTTCTCTGATCGAGGTCATCTTTCTCCACACATGAGATGTTCCTTGACCCTTTGCCAATGTTGGGTGGACCTTCTTTCAATACTTATTCCACATATAAGTACTCCACAGTGAGGATGTTGAGGTTCTGAATTTCCACCATAATTTTGCAAAGAAAGCTCCTGACATGTCCTGTAATGATCTAAACCCTAGTCCTCCCTCACTCTTAGGATAACACATATTTTCCCAGGATACCCAATGTTTGTTCTTAGCTCCAGTTGAGTTTCCCCAGAAGAATTTTGCAAAAAGCTTATGCAATTGGCTGATGACTCCTTTTGGAGGGTTCATGGCAGAAAGCACATAGATTGGCATTGACTGTAGGACATGTGCTATTAGGATGTATCTACCTCCAAAAGAGAGAAGTCTGTTTTGCCAGGAGTGTATTCTCTTAGCTACCTTCTGTATGATACCCTCAAAGTGTGACTTGTTCTTCCTCCCATAGAACAGAGGGCAACCAAGATAGGTGAAAGGGAAAGAGCCCATTCCTATCCCTATAATCCTTCTGATCTGAAAACTTACCCCAATTGGGACTTTCTCATGGAGATACACCAGGCTCTTGTTTAGATTGATTAGCTAACCAGATACCATTTCATACTTTCTCATAATATTCATCATCTTCCTTATGGATGCTGGTTGTCCTGAATAAAATAGGATAGTGTCATCTGCATAGGATAAATGGTTTATTCTAGGACTCCATTTCGACATCCCATAACCTTTGAAATCAGGATCTTCATATAGTTTATTTAGGCTCCTTGATAGAACTTCTGCTGCTATAATGAATGGAGTAGGTGATAATAGGTCTCCTTGTTTGAGTCCTCTAGAGTATTGGAAGAATCCAAATGACTGTCCATTCATTAGCACTGAGTACCAGTTGTTGCTGATCAATCTTAGTACCATGTCTATAATTCTTTCAGAAAATCCAAAGCTCCTTAGCACCATGAGGAGATACTTCCAAGAAACTCTATCATATGCTTTTGCCATATCCAATTTCACCACAACATTGTGCAATTTGTCCCTTCTGTGAATATCTCTGATAATTTCCTGTGCTAGGAGCACATTCTATGTGATGCTTCTCCCTCTAAAAAAACTTGTTTGGTTGGTTGATATGATATCTGGGAGGACCTTCCCTATTCTCTCCTGCATGACTTTAGAGATGATTTTGTTGGTAAAGGTGCTTAGGCTTATAGGTCTGAGGTCCCCAAAAGTTCCTATCACCTCCTTTTTTGGAATCAACACCAGGTTGGTATGCGTAATGTACCTAGGTAATTCATGTCCGCAGAAAAAGACTCTGACCATGTTGGTGATGTCTGCCCCTATTATATCCCAACAACTCTGGAAGAATTGTCCTGAGAATCCATCTGGCCCACTTGCACTGTCCCTATTTAGAGAAAACACCACCTGTTTAACTTTCTCTTCTGTAGGTGTCCTTTTCATCTCCTCATTCTGCTCTGCCTTTATTAATCTAAGGATGTTCTGTAGCATGGAAAAATCTGTGACCTCCTGATTCTCCTTGAACTGTTCTTGAAAGACTACCACAACTTCCTCACCAATGTTCTGAGTGGATGTAATTAGATCTCCTTACCTGGTTCTTATCTTTGATATCACAAGCTTTTTACTTCTCCCTTTGACATATGAATGGAAGAATTTGGTGTTTCTATCCCCATCCTTAAACCAATTCATTCCAGCCTTCTGTTTCCAGTATTCCTCATCTATCTTCAAATACCTTTTCAGTTCTGCATTGGCTTTATTCAGGGATACTCTGTTTGCCTCTATAGGAGAGACTTCCAGCTGGACTTCATTCATTTTGATGACATCTCCAATGTGGCAATTCTTTGAAAGATGTTTCCAAAGGTTTTTTTTACTCCATTTTACCAAGGCAGACTTCACTTTTTTCAGTTTAGTTTGCACTATAGTGAAAGGTGATCCTGTGGCTTCCTCTCCCCAACTTTTCTCCACCTGCTCCTTAAACCTTTGGTGTTTAGTTAAAAAAATTACGAACCTGAATAGTTTGATTCTTATCTCTTGATTGGTATTGCAGATCAGGTGTAAAGGGGCATGGTCTGAGCCTTGTCTAATTAGATATTGCACTTCATTCTCTGGTAGTAGGTCCATGAATTCAGAGCTACCAAAAACTCTATCCAGCCTTTTGAAGATATTGTCTTCCTCTATTCTGCCATTCCACTAAGTATAACTGATGCCTGTAAGCTTTATCTCAGTTAAACCACAATTACGGATACATTGTGCAAAGTCTGTGATCTCATTCTGTGTGACTGGCAGTCCACCCAGTTTTTCTGATTCTTCCAATATAGCATTGAAGTCCCCCCCAATAATCCAAGGCATTTTGTTATGATAGGCAGTATCTTCCAAGTCTTCCTATAACTCCAGTCTCTCTAAAGCACTGCACCTTGCATATACAGCTGTCACTTTGAATCTTTCACTTGTGCCCCTCATCTTGAAGTTGATTGTTAGCTGTTGAATAGTGTCCTTATAATCCTCCTCCTCCCAGTTTTCATTCCAAAAGCTCCATATTTTTGCTGATTGGTTTACTTTGCCATTCTGCATGCCCAGTCTTCTTTTGTAGTTGTCCATCTCAGAGGGGCTTTGGAAGGGCTCTAGAATTGCTACATAATAGTAATGGTGTCTCATGTTCAGGTCTATCAATCTCTCAAAAGAGTTTTGTGTTTTGAAAGACCTGATATTCCAAAATAAAACTTTATCAATCATTGAGAGGTTGAGGTGGAACCCTTCTTACTCCTTGTGTTAACATATGATGGCAAAGCAGGGTGCTTTGTTCCCTTTTTGTTTTTCTCTTTGAGTTGTCCAGATTGTTCAGGGAATAAATCACCTTTTCTGCTTATGTCCTCTATGATGTCTTCCAGATTGTCATCCTCTTCTTCCTGCCTTTTTTTGTCTATCTCTGTTGTAGACAATTGGTGTAGTTTGGGTGTCTGTTGTGGTGTGATTACCCCTTTATCCACTCTTTGTGTCTGCCTTGTATCTTTTCCATCCACTGTTGAGGAGTCTTTTCCCTCTTGGGAGCTATCTGCCATTTCCACTGGTTTATGTGTCTTTTCTGTTGTGTCTGTAACCTGTAAGGAGCTGATATGATCTTCTTGGTGTTCTCCTCCTTTTGTCTTAGAGTTGTTGCTGCCTGGTGTTCTTTCCCCCTCCTTTTGACTATCTGCTATGGTATTCTCCACATGTCTCTTCTGATTATTGTTTGTTTCTCCTTCTATTTGTTGTGGCTTATGATATTCATTAGTAGCTGCTTTCTCCCCTTCTGGTTTGGTGCCCAGAGTTTGTTCTCCACTTGGTGCCTTCTCTCCATCTGTTTCTCCTTCTATCATTGGCTCATCACTTGTTGTTTTCTCCTCTCCTACTCCATCTTCCTGGTTGTCAACTAGTGTGCCAAACTTGTTTGCTATTTTTATCACTTGATCCTTATGTTGTTCTGGTCGTGGGTTCCATATCATCTCCACTCTGCCTTTGCGGTATTGTCTGCCTCTCTTATGGAAATTTTTATTCTTTTGTTCCTGGAATTCATCATCATTCTTTTTTCCTTTTCCTTTGTTGTCACTGCTACCTCTTTCTCCTTGTTTGTTTCCAGCCTTCTCTGCTTTGGAGTTTCATGTTGGGTCCTCTTTCTTCTTGTCCTTGTTCTTTTCCTCCTCTTCTTCCTCCTTAGGGTATATTTCCGGATGGAGGACAAAGCATTCTTTTTCATTATGCCCCTGAAGTTTACAATTGTTACAGTACTTTGGCACGTAGTCATACTTGATTGCAATCCACTTCTCTGTGATTTCTCCTGTTTTCCTTCTCATACTTATATTGATCCTTTTTGGAAACTCTCTTAACAGATCCATCTCTACCTTGACCCTAGCAAAACTTGGTCGGATCTTATTTCTTGTGGCTAGATTCACTTGTAGGGGCTTTCTTACTGCTGAAGCCATAGAAAAGATTGCCTCTTTACCAAAAATGTTTGGTGGTAGTGAAGGGAAAGAGATCCATGCAATTTCTACTGAAGTCTCTTCCTCCTAGTTGAATAATGGGTCCCATTTAAGGGTTCTCATGGGGTAGGTCCAATTTTGGTGGGTGATATAGAACTGTGGTTTTGACAAAAGGGTGACATAAGCTTCCATCTCCGTAGCACGTATTAGGACGTATCTATTGGCTAGTAGACCAATGTTTACTTCTCCCTTTAGGTCACACTGCTTTGGTATTAATCTCCTTAGGTCTTGTATCTCCAGCCATCCATAGGAAAATTTTCCTATTACGGTATATTGAAGATCTTCATTAAGGATCATCTGATCTACTTCCTCCTCCTCCCAAGTCACTCTAGGTTCTCCATGTAGGTATGCGACTTGCTTCATTGGAATGGGCTTGAAGGTAGGTTTATTGGGTTTTAAGGTATTGGAAAAGGTATTTGTTGATGTTTGTCCGGTGTTGGGGAGGATGTGTAGTGTTGGTCCAGCCTTCGGTGGTGGTGGCTGGCCAACGACCATCATGGCCATGGCTTCCGGCGTGTAGGCAAATATTAGGTGTTAGCTAAAAATTCGGAGTTGAGAGCGTTTTTTGTCTTCAAGTATTCTTATTGAGGATCATAGTTCATATAAAAAAGTGAGAGAGTTTCAAGTTATGATGTTATAGAAAAACAATTAAGATTCACACCTTTTAGTTGTAAGAAAACAAAAGGAGTCCATGTTAAAGATTACAAAATAAAAATTCATCATTTAACAAGTTCTCGAGTTGGAGAATATCCAATAGAATTTACTAAATTTATGCTACAATTCAAACCATTAAACGAATAATCACAAGGTTCATGAATTTTCATAAGTTTCATGAGTTTCAAATTCATAGAATTCATAAATTTTGCAAAAACTTATAGGACTAATATAATTAACATAATTTATTAAGTATTAATGAATTACAGAGATTTTCAAGATTTTCCAGAAAACTTACTAACGGGATTCGATTAATTTACAAAGATGCAAAAATTCCTTCAACTCTAAATATCTTGAGGGTAATTTGAATTGGGGAAGAATAAAACTTAAAGGAATATGTGAAAGAAGTAGTCTTACATACCTTAATATTTTTAGAGAGTCATGAAAAGTAAAAGTCTTGATAAGTTAAGTCAATCTTTCATGTCATAGCTTTTATAGTATTTAAAAAAAACTAAAAAGCAATTTCAAGTATTCTTGTTGAGGATCATAGTTCATGTCAAAAAGTGAGGGGGTTTCAAGTTATGATGTTATAGCAAAACAATTAAGATTCACATCTTTTAATTGTGAGAAAACAAAAGGAGTTCATGTTAAACATTACAAAATAAAAATCCATCATTTAACATGTTCTTGAGTTGGGAAAAATCCAATAGAATTTATAAAGTTTCAAACCATTAAACGAATAACCACAAGGTTCATATATTTTCATAAGTTCCATGAGTTTCATAATTCATAGAATTCATAAATCTTGCAACAACTTATAGGGTTAATGTAATTCACATAATTTATAAAGTATTAATGAATTAGAGAGATTTTGAAGATTTCCCAGAAAACTTACTAAAGGGACTCGATTAATTTATAAAGATGTGAAAATTTGTTCAACCCTAAATATCTTGAAAGTAATTTGAATTGGAGAAGAATAAAACTTAAAAAAATTGTGAAAGAAGTAGTCTTACATTCCTTAACATTTTTAGATAGTCATGAAAAGTAAAAGTCTTGATAAGTTAAGTTAATATTTTATGTCATAGCTTTTATAGCATTTAAAAGAACTAAAGAACAATTTCAAGTGTTCTTGTTGAGGATAATAGTTCATATAAAAAAATGAGGGGGTTTCAAGTTATAATGTTATAGCAGAACAATTAAGATTTACATCTTTTAGCTGTAAGAAAACAAAAGGAGCTCATGTTAAAGATTATAAAATAAAAATTCATCATTTAACAAGTTCTCGAGCTGCGAAAAATCCAATAGATTTTATAAAGTTTATGCTACAATTCAAACCATTAAACGAATAACCACAAGGTTCATGGATTTTCATTAGTTTCATGAATTTCATAATTCATAGAATTCATAAATCTTGCAACAACTCAATGGGTTAATGTAATTCATATAATTTATAAAGTATTAATGAATTAGAGAGATTTTCAAGATTTCAAGTTAAATAATCCCATGTTGGGGGAAATAAGATGGTATATTCCAAGACTCACACCTTTTAGTTGTAAGAAAATAAAAGGAGTCCATGTTAAAGATTACAAAATAAAAATTCATCATTTAACAAGTTCTCGAGTTGGAGAATATCCAATAGAATTTACTAAATTTATGCTACAATTCAAACCATTAAACGAATAATCACAAGGTTCATGAATTTTCATAAGTTTCATGAGTTTCAAATTCATAGAATTCATAAATTTTGCAACAACTTATAGGACTAATATAATTAACATAATTTATTAAGTATTAATGAATTACAGAGATTTTCAAGATTTTCCAGAAAACTTAGTAACGGGATTCGATTAATTTACAAAGATGCAAAAATTCCTTCAACCCTAAATATCTTGAGGGTAATTTGAATTGGGGAAGAATAAAACTTAAAGGAATATGTGAAAGAAGTAGTCTTACATACCTTAATATTTTTAGAGAGTCATGAAAAGTAAAAGTCTTGATAAGTTAAGTCAATCTTTCATGTCATAGCTTTCATAGTATTTATAAAAAAACTAAAAAGCAATTTCAAGTATTCTTGTTGAGGATCTAATTTGACATAAAGTTTTTGTAAAAAAACTTTTAAAATTGGTGATCTAAAACTAATCTCAGATATTTGTGTGACTATTAATCATTTCATCATTTTATTAAAGGTAAAAAAAACTTTCAAGTTAATTTTTTTTTAATTATAAAAAAACGATAATTTTTTTTTAAAACAGGTTAAAGAAATGTCACATAACTTGAGACACATGAGTTATTCTCGTCGAACAGCAATTTCTTGTCTAAAATTGGGTGACACATCATTGAGGACCACTAAACTAATCTTAAAATGTCTATGTTGACTTACAAGTTACATGTATCTTTAAAAACTTCAAACAAGTAATAATAGGTTTACCAAACCCATTAGTATAATGTCAACAAAAAGATTAATTTGCTAACCTCAATTATACACTCTCCAAGTAATAATACCCTTTTACGTTTAAAACTTGGTCGGGTCTTATTTCTTGTGGCTAGATTCACTTGTAGGGGCTTTCCTACTGCTGAAGCCATAGAAAAGATTGCCTCTTTACCAAAAACGTTTGGTGGTAGTGAAGGGAAAGAGATCCATGCAATTGCTACTGAAGTCTCTTCCTCCGAGTTGAATAATGGGTCCCATTTAAGGGTTCTCATGGGGTAGGTCCAATTTTGGTGGGTGATATAGAACTGTGGTTTTGACAGCAGGGTGACATAATCTTCCATCTCCGTAGCACGTATTAGGACGTATCTATTGGCTAGTAGACCAATGTTTACTTCTCCCTTTAGGTCACACTGCTTTGGTATTAATCTCCTTAGGTCTTGTATCTCCAGCCATCCATAGGAAAATTTTTCTATTACGGCATATTGAAGATCTTCATTAAGGATCATCTGATCTACTTCCTCCTCCTCCCAAATCACTCTAGGTTCTCCATGTAGGTATGTGACTTGCTTCATTGGAATGGGCTTGAAGGTAGGTTTATTGGGTTTTAAGGTATTGGCAAAGGTATTTGTTGATGTTTGTCCGGTGTTGGGGAGGATGTGTAGCGTTGGTCCAGCCTTCGGTGGTGGTGGCTGGCCAACGACCATCATGGCCATGGCTTCCGGCGTGTAGGCAAATATTAGGTTTTAGCTAAAAATTCGGAGTTGAGAGCGCTTTTTGTCTTCAAGTATTCTTATTGAGGATCATAGTTCATATAAAAAGGTGAGAGAGTTTCAAGTTAGGGTTTCAAGTTATGATGTTATAGCAAAACAATTAAGATTCACATCTTTTAATTGTGATAAAACAAAAGGAGTTCATGTTAAATATTACAAAATAAAAATCCATCATTTAACATGTTCTTGAGTTGGGAAAAATCCAATAGAATTTATAAAGTTTCAAACTATTAAACGAATAACCACAAGGTTCATATATTTTCATAAGTTCCATGAGTTTCATAATTCATAGAATTCATAAATCTTGCAACAACTTATAGGGTTAATGTAATTCACATAATTTATAAAGTATTAATGAATTAGAGAGATTTTGGAGATTTCTCAGAAAACCTACTAAAGGGACTCGATTAATTTATAAAGATGTGAAAATTTCTTCAACCCTAAATATCTTGAAAGTAATTTGAATTGGAGAAGAATAAAACTTAAAAAAATTGTGAAAGAAGTAGTCTTACATTCCTTAACATTTTTAGATAGTCATGAAAAGTAAAAGTCTTGATAAGTTAAGTTAATATTTTATGTCATAGCTTTTATAGCATTTAAAAGAACTAAAGAACAATTTCAAGTGTTCCTGTTGAGGATCATAGTTCATATAAAAAAAATGAGGGGGTTTCAAGTTATAATGTTATAGCAGAACAATTAAGATTTACATCTTTTAGTTGTAAGAAAACAAAAGGAGCTCATGTTAAAGATTATAAAATAAAAATTCATCATTTAACAAGTTCTCGAGCTGCGAAAAATCCAATAGATTTTATAAAGTTTATGCTACAATTCAAACCATTAAACGAATAACCACAAGGTTCATGGATTTTCATTAGTTTCATGAATTTCATAATTCATAGAATTCATAAATCTTGCAACAACTCATAGGGTTAATGTAATTCATATAATTTATAAAGTATTAATGAATTAGAGAGATTTTCAAGATTTCCCAAGAAACTTACTAAAGAGACTTGATTAATTTACAAAGATGTGAAAATTCCTTCAACCCTAAATATCTTGAGAGTAATTTGAATTGGTGTAGACACGTGATTTTTGACCCTCCTCAATTTTTAACTCATTTTTAATTAAATATTATTTCTCGTCTAATCTTTGTTTTAGCTCTTATATCATTTTTAGTAGGTTTTATTTGAAAATTGTGAGAAAGATTTCAAAAAAAGAAAGTCACATTTTATGATAAGTTTGTTTCCATTTGAAAATAAAAAGAAAATTTTTCAAAAAATATGTTTTCATTTAATTTAGATATTTATAAATAAGCTAGTAATTTTAGTATTTCCTTAATTACATTTTATTTTAGGACTAGCTATTTAACTTTTCTATATTTTTATTAGTCTAAAAATAGTTAATTAGTATTTTATTATTATATTTTTAAATAACCAAAAGAAAAAAAAGACAAAAAAAATATATATTTATATATCAACCTACACTACCCCAACCTCCTCCTAACCCACCTGCATTTCCTATCCCCCTACTCCCACTCCCCCATGACCCCCCTCATTTTCCCACTCCCTCACAGCACACACGCCACACACAACTCTTACTCCTTCACATTCACTCACACAATCTGGACACACATACACTACTGATATATATTTACACTGCACAAGAACAACGAGAGATTGAAGAAGAAAATATTAGAAAAAGAGAGCAAAGCCAAAAGAGGGACAGAGGGAAAAGATTAGAGAGAATTAGAAAGAAAAAAAAGAGGCACGAGAGTAAAAGATAGAGAAAAAATAGAGCACAACACAACAACCAAAAAAAAAAAAAAAAGCAAAAACACAAAGCAAAAAAGAGAGTATTCTTGAATGTTCGTGGGTTAAGAGTTTGAGTTTTGATCCCTGTTTTGAAGTTTCGGTGACAACGCTCTTGCTTCTATTTTTAGTTATTTCATTACACAGGTTCTTACTCAATTCCTTTTTAATTATTTTTTGTAAGTTTTATTGTGAATCAAAGCCTGAACAAAATAGTATAAATGTTTTCATGTATTGTTTAGTATGTAGAGTTGATTGTTATTATTAAATCTTGATAATTTCACTTTATTTGAAATAAGAAATGATGCCGGATGTTTAACATGAGAATTAGATTTAAGCGTTAAAGATGAAGTACAAGAACATAGATTAGTTAGCTAAGTCATGTTTCTGTTCATTATTTCTTTCACTTTCCATTGTTATATTTACTATAAGCTAATTGGTGAAAATTAATATGTTAGTTTGTCCCCTTTTTATTATTGTTGGGTGTGATGATGAAGTTCTTTTGAATATTAATATATTGTAACTAATGGCAAGAACGAGTATAATTGAGATTATTTGGACTAATTTTATTCAAATAAAATTACTAGACAAATTAATAACTTTGATTTTTAGGAATGGATGTTGTCGAGCTATTGATCAATTTGGCTCTCGTTTATTTTTTTAAAAATTTAATGTAGTCACTAACGTGTGAAAATTCTTATTTGATTCTTGTCTAAGTTTGATTCATATTGCACTAAACTGTTTTCTTTTTCATTGATTTTGTTATCCAGATGTTATGGTTGAATTCCAATTATAGCATACGTGATACCCAAGTAATTAACTAAAGTGAGTTTAAAAGAGATGGGGTGCGAATTTGTTCTAAATTTCGTCGCATAAATAAATAAAAAAAGAGAGAAAAATCAATTGTAAGGGAGCGAGACGAGTTGCAAATTATTTCAAAACTCGTCGCAAAAATTGAAAGAAAAAAGTGAAAAGGGACAAAATAGTTATCCCGATTTAGTAGAATAAATTCTCCAAATGATAAGCTCTAAAGATAGCGCGAATAATATATCATCTTGACTAAAATCGCAACTTTGCGTCTTGACCCAAACCCTCTTAAAAATTATAAATATATGGTTTAACTAAAACGATTAGACTCAATCTTTAGGTGTGATACGCAAGTCGAGGTTGCATTTGTGCGTCTTGATCGGCGTATGTCGAAGCTGAGGTCGCAACCTTGCGTCTTAGCCAAGACTAATAAAAGTTCAGCATTATCAAAGCATACCATAGGTGATAACGGAAATACAACAAACAAGAAGGAAAGAAGGAAAAGATATGAGAATTAATAATTAGGAATTGAAATTATGGGCAACAAGGGGCTAAAACCCTCACCTCCCAATTGATTCCAACAACTAGAAACTAATTCAACTCAACTAATCAAGGAAACCTAAATGAAATCCACAAGTGGGAGACCTTCGATTAATTAAGTAAAGAAGTTAAACTAACAATCAAGAGAGTCACCCTAATCACTCACTAATTCCTTAAGGGAATTACACTAAGCCTTACACTAGCAACTACAAGTTTAGAGTATCAATCTTCAATATGCAAAAACTAGTCTTCCAAAATGAAGAAAAGCTACTACTTATACTAGGGAATAAGAAGACACTAGCTATTACAGTTTTGCCCTTAATGAAGTAAGGGCCTTGTTTGGTTGCCTTCTTTTGGGAATTCTTGAATTCCTCCTTCCACCTCACTTTAATGGACCACCCACACATTGTATGCTTTCCTTTGCATGAACATCGTACGTGTCATCTATACCATCCATGCTCGTGTCAACCATGCTATTCATGCTAGTATCAATAGGCACAATTGATATCCAAGAATAATTTAAGTCAAGTATAAGTTGATAAAAGCGACCGTGCTAGAACCACGGGACTCGATGGGTGCCTCATACCTTCTCCTCGGTCAACAGAATTTCTTACCCGGTCTTTTATTGCAGACCAAAAATAAAAGAGTAATTTCTTTTTGATTAGAGATTCAAAAAGGTGACTTGGAACACCATAACTCAATTTTAAGTGACGACTCTGTAAATAATAATAAAATAATCCCTATTCAAAATTGTCACTTCAATTGAAAAAACTCTTTATTCGTTCGAGAAAGGGGTGTGACAATTGGGGAAGAATAAAACTTAAAGAAATATGTGAAAGAAGTAGTCTTACATACCTTGTAGTAGAAGAAGAAGAAGCAAATATTAAAAAGAAAATTGAGGAAGGACCTAGCTTAACAATCTGATGATTTTTCTCTTTGAAATTTTGGGGAAAGAGGGAGGAGAAGAATTATATGTAAAATGGTGAAATCTGAGTATATTTGGCTATAGGGGAGGTTAAGGGTCGTAGTTTGGGGGAGTTTGGGGCTAAAATTGTCCCTTAACTATTATAGTAGGTTCATTTTGGTCCTTCAAATATAACTCTGAGCATATTTAGTCCCTTAACTTTATTAAAGTGGAGCACTTTTGATTTTCCTAACAAAACCCGTTTAAAAATAACGGTGTTAAACCCATGTGGCACCCACGTGACTTGTAAAATACAAACCCTTAGAGGTTAAGTGTTAGTTATTATGAGTATATATTTAATTTTGCACGCTGTTAAACACAATTAAGAAGAAATCCGCACAGTCTTCACCAAATTACTAGCTACGCCACTGACTTTAAGAACATTTTGTTACTGCATTTAAGAAAATGGTTATTTTTTTCGAGTGGGCAGATTATTGCGTTCTAAAATTGTCTTCAAATATAAATAGCTACTACTATATTAATCGTAAAAAATTAAGAAGACAAGAAAGAAAGAAAATGTAGATCAATTAAGAAAGAGAAAACACTGTCAAATTTACACCGTTAGAAAATTATCCTTTCCGTTAATTTTTAACATTATTATGTTAGGAAGACCAAAAGTGCTTCACTTTAGTAAAGTTAAGGGACTAAATATGCTCAGGATTATATTTGAGGGACCAAAATGAACCTACTCTAATAGATGAGGGATAATTTTAGCTCAAGACTCTGGTTTGGGGTTATGGTTTAAGGAAAAGACGAAAACACCCCTCCTAGCACGGTTTCCTTGTGGGCGATTGCGCAACTTGCGCAATACCCAGTAAAATGAGCATAACTTTTTGCACAAATCTCGAATTGACAAACGGTCAGTGGAGTTGAAAAGAAGACTTAAAAACTTTTAATTTGATGGGTTGTGGATTACATAGCTCTTCATATTCTAAGAGAAATCCTTGATTGAAGTTGACCATGGTAAAGCTCATACGAAAACTTAACCGGTAGAGAAGCTTTCAACTCAACTTTGTGCTAGAAATTTTTTATGACCTTAATTCACATTCAATACACTTCTTACACCTAAGGATTGACATTACCACCTAGGTACTAATAACATTCATTGGGTTTGAGTCTAACTATATACGTATAAAGGTTCTAATCTTGGTCTAAATGTTTGAGGTGTTACACTTTCACTCCTTTTTTTTACTCTACTTTCGAGATTTGGTAGTTATGTGATGTATTAGATGCATCTAGAATTGTATTGGGTTCCACGCTAATGCAGAATGATAAGGTAATTGCCTACTGAATTAGGGAAGATAATAGAATATCTAGAATTAAATTAGGTGCATGTAATGGACTAGGTACATGCTAGAAGAAAACTTATAAATATCTATATAGTTTAACTATTGTATTCAAGCAAGTACAGTGAAGGAAAGAAAAATTATTTCCTCCACTTATCTTAAGAAAATTGAGTAGATTCCCTGAATAGTCACGCATGTTTGGGTAATGACCTATTAATATTATTTTTATTTCTTTTAGGACTATAATATCATCCTGCTATCTCTATTTTTCTCAAAATATACTTACATAATAAAAATCTCATTCTCTCTTTTAGTTAAATGTCATATCACATTAAACATTTTTTAAATAATACATTTACACCCAATTTAACCCAACAAAAAATAATACAGGGACCAAAAATATTTGGCGGAACCATTCAAATATTTTATATTTCTTGGGGCGACATCATTAATTAATGTTGATGAACAATTAAATATAGAGAAATTTTTTTGATACTTTCACTAGTCTGATAATGCATCATTTTCTTTTACGAGGATCTACTATTGCTTTAGTTTTATAGTAAAAAATTTTATTCTAGATTTCGTTCACGAGTATTTTTATCGATTTACGTAACATATTTTGATTCAATACAAAATTTAAGAGAGAAATAAAAACCTATAAAATTTATAGTCTTAACTCTTAAACATGTCATGACATATATTTTAATATAAGTTTTTTAAAATTTATGATATTAAAATTTGATATGTATTTTTCTTTTTATTCCTTAAAATTCAGTAATATATTGGCAGTTTTCAATATTATCTTGGAAAAATTAATCAAAATGACCATGTGTTAAATTTCCTACACAATTAATAGTCCACTTATAATTTGTTACCTAAAATGGCCTTTCAGCCAAAGTTCTTACTCAAAATGGCCATCAGTATGCATGTGGTATACATGCGGCTATTTTTTTGAATTCTTTTAACAGTATACATGCATATATGTGCGGTATACTGCGTCTATTTTTTTTTTAAAAAAACTTTTGACAATGGTACATTTTTCGTAAAAACCTTTATTGTCTTCTGCTCCTGGTGATAGCCCAACAAATATCAATCACATTTGTAGAAAGCCAAAAGAAAAAAAAAAGAAAGAAAAGAAAAACAAATAAGCAAAGATGTGAAATCAAAACAGAGAGTATATTCTCTGAATGGTCACGAAATTTTTTTGTATACAGAGAAGTTGACATACAAATAAATACTCGTGAATGAAATCTAGAATAAAGAATTTCGCTATAAAATTGAAGTAACAGTGGATTTTTGTTTAGAAAATGATGTATTATCAAACTAGTGAAGGTATTTAAAATTCTTCTCTATATTTAATTGTTCATCAACATTAATTAATGCTTCCTCCACAAGAAATATAAAATATTTGAATGGTTCCGCCAAATATTTTTGGTCCTTATACTGTTTTTGTTTGGGTTCAATTGAGTGTAAATATATTATTTTTTTAAAAAAAAATTTAATGTGACATGACATCCAACTAAGAGAGAGAAGGAGTTTTTATTATGTAAGTATATTTTGAGGAAAATTGTGATAGTTGTGATATTATAGTCTTGAAAGAAACAAAAAGTGATATTAATAGGTTATTATCCAAAGATGAGTGACCATTCTGAGAATTTAGTAAAAAAAAAAATTAAAGTGATTGAGAGTACTTCTCCTCCCTAATTTTCCCACAAAATCAATATCTTTTTTAGAGAAAATATTAAATTAAAAAACAAAGGCCAATCTTTTTCTGGTTACTTGGGCAGCCTTGGCCTAGGCCTCACAAAAGAAGTGACAAATTACACAAAATTCACAATCTTCAAAGGGATAGGCTTATCCAGCCTCAACACACGTGAAGCCACACAAAGGGAAACTCAATATCTTTAGAAAGATACCCCATTGTGCCACGTGTCTTTTGGGATCCATGAAAAAAAAGATCATAAACCCAAAAATGTATCCTTCTGTTGGATCCATTGCCAACCATTTACTATCTAAAATTAGTTTTGTTAGTTTAAGGTGAATTAGAGGATGGCATCTTTGGCAACTCTTGCTGCTGTGCAGCCCACACCTAACATCAAGGGCTTAGCTGGAAGCTCCATTGCTGGAACTAAGCTACATGTTAAATCATCACGCCTTAATGTCAAGTCTACTAAATCCAGGTATAGTACTCAAGTCAATTGAACACCCTTCGTCGAATAATTATATTACATATATAGGTTAAATATTACCTTTTATACATATATATTAAATCTTGAATATCCTTAGCGAAATTACTGACTTAGGCGCTGCTGATAATGTATAGAAGTTAAACTCATATACTAAGGATTTATCAGGTTGCTAATTCCACTTATTATGATACTCGCCGGTGTTTAATTATCTTTTAGATGCTCAGATGATGTAAATCTTTTATACTATGTATAGAAGTTAAAATCATGATGTATAGTACTTAAGGATTTATGAACGTATTTTAACCTGTTGTGGCAAGTTATTTGCTTTATTTTTTACATTTAGTAATATCACTTATGATGAACATTCACTTATAGTTATCTTGATCTGATTAGTGTAAAATTTTAATAGTGTCAATGTATGGAAGTTAAACTCGATCTTGACATTCTGGTACTGTAGCATAGTGGGTGCAGCGGTAGCAGGAATCAGTTTTATGCAATAAAAGAAGGGTACTCTGTACAATTAGGCACATGTTTTTATTTGGTCATTGTAATCTGACTGATTATACATATTTCCTAGGGCTGGTTCTGTGGTTGCAAAGTATGGTGACAAGAGTGTATATTTTGATTTAGAGGACTTGGGCAACACCACTGGCCAGTGGGACTTGTATGGTTCAGATGCACCCTCACCATACAACTCCCTTCAGGTATTTTATTTGATCTTTAGATTCTTTCTTGCAGCAATACTTCACAAATCATTCTTTACTATCTCGAAATAGCTTTCTCCATTTGTCAGTATGGTGTAAGCAATGTTTCATACTCTGACTGACATTTAACATGACCTTTTGGAGAAGTTTCTAACGTAATGCTTTTGATTGGAAAAGAGATGGGATTAAAACTTTGAAAATACTTGTAGGACATTATGCAGTTGGCAAAATTTGAAGAGAATATATAATATGTCATCAATTGCAATAGTCTGTGTGAATTAAGGTCAGTACTCAATAATGAGCATAAGAGCTATAAGTGACAAAACTTAATTTCTCACCTATGCAGTGTCTTCCGGATAGAAAATGCAATTGAACTGTTTCCTTGTTACTTAAGCTCATATGCGGATCTAAGATTTTAAGTCAGTGGGTATAGAGTATCACTGTACCTACTACTTCTTTGTGGCCGCATACTTATTCTAGACAAAGGTTTTATAAAAATTTCATATAAACACAGTTAGAGTCGAATGCACCAACTACTTTTGTTGAAATTTGATTTAGTTACTACAGTAACTTTTAGCCTAATAAGTTGTTTAGATTTAAGATGAATTTGAATTTTAAATTTTAAATTAGGTTGTTTTAGTTGTTGAGATATTTTAGTTTTTCTGAATTTTTGATTTGCAGATTTTCTGCCGATTATGTTTTCAAGTTGTCTATTTAAAGCCCTTCTATGCTTAATAAAATTATTGAGAGACATTTTCAATCAATACTTTCAACCCTTTTTGCTGTCCCATATTTTAAAAAACAACAACTTTGCATCCACACTGCCTAAGCAAAATGTGGGTTCTGACACATTAAGAGTTTGCTTGCCATGCTTGCAAGGAATGATTGAGTCCATGTAAAACTTTAAAAATTGGTTGTGTTATTGTGGTAACTTTCTCTTGTATTACGTTGTGTTTGGTAGAGCAAGTTCTTCGAGACCTTTGCTGCTCCTTTCACCAAGAGAGGACTGTTGCTCAAATTCCTGATATTGGGAGGTGGCTCAACTCTTGCATACTTCAGTTCAACAGCATCAGGGGATATACTACCAATTAAGAAAGGGCCGCAACTTCCACCCAAGCTTGGGCCACGTGGAAAGATCTAATTTCTTTTCAATCAAGCTTTCTCAACCTTCATTTTGTAATTGATCTATCTGTCCCCAGCTTGTAAGTATTCTTGAAGCCTACCTAAGACCTTTGTTACAAGAAGTTAAATCTTATGGCATTTGGTTTATCTTGTTGCAAAGTTGGAGCTTGCTTTCTAACTTGGTGTCTTATGACATTCAATTTCTCTTGCTGAGATGCTACTTCTGTCGGTTCACGTAGGTGTCAATGCCTATTTAATGTTTTTAATTAAGCTTTGTTTAGGAAGTCAATAACCTACTTTGACTTCGAAGAGGCCTTCGGAACTTCTAACTTCACTAAAACAGGAAGCACCTTGCTTTAAATTTGGATCACCATGTCAAGTCACTGACTTCATATATGCTCACTGCTTCTTTCCATAGGAGAAAATTGAAAGGAAAAAGTACTTATAAATTGCAAGGGATTTACCTTAAAAACAAATGATTATACTATACGCCGTATAAACTCCAAGTTGCAGATTACAAAACTCTTTTAGCAGATGCTATCCAAGGTAAGAATAGACTATAAAAAAGTCCATAATTTCCATGGTTATTTGTCAACGAGGTGACATCTTCTGCAGAGTAAATCATTTCAAAAAGTGCCACACCAGCAGGCCTCCTAACTATATATTCCCTATTTACCATAGGAATGACTTAGTGAAATCCTAGGTTTGTGTGATTCATCTCAGTATGTACACTTGACGCTGATTGTCACTTTGATGAATTCCTCTGTCTTGCCTCTGAATGAGTTGATTAGTGTTCTGCAGTGACATTGTTTAGTGGCGTGCTGTTGGACTTCTAGCACCAACTAAGTTCTCTAAGTAAGAAAGTTTCTTGTTTGTGACTATATTAGGTGGTTTCTTTGCATCAATCTCTATGTCCTCCTTCAAATCTTTCTTTGTGTCATTTTCTCCTTGTTCCACTGTCCAACCCATGAAATCCAACAGTGTCATTGAAGTTGGATTCTCTGCAGCGTTAAGCTTTTCTACTTCTTCCCTAGCATTTGGGAAGCTGCCTGATGGTGATACGCGTAGTGAATCTCTTAAAGGAGACCTCTTCACTTCAGCAATGGAAGGATTTTGGGCTGTAGCATCTGCTTGGAGAACATCCTCAATCCGTGACATGACTGTGTGTGCCCTGCTCTCTATAATTCTTGAATAGCTTTCTAAAATAGCTTGCCCCACGTCCTGTAAAATAGAGAAAATTATAGGTTATAACGTACTAAGTTAAGGAACAATGAATACCCCATGGATATTCTGGTAACAACCAAAAACATCCAATTGGATATCATACAGAAACAACTAACAAGCCTAAGATTCTCTAGAATATCATCATAACTTTGATGGTAGATAAATACAGGTTGCATCTTACCTCGTTGTATTGGATTTTGCTAATGTCTAGAGATGACTGAGGAATTCCAGGGAAGCGCTGTTTAAGAATAAGCAAGATAGTCTCTGCTCTTTCTTCGAAGATTTCTCTCTTCTCTACACTAACGGCTGAACCCCATGCTGACTTCCCATCTTTAGAGGTCATCTTTCGCCTCCAAATAATTACAGAAGCCTCAAGTTTGTTCTTGAGGTCTAAAATTTTATGTTCTGAAGTCAAGTCCATAGTTGTGAGGAAGTAGTCAGGATCAAAGTATTCATCAGTGATACTCCTATAGATCGTATCTCCAAGACTTGCTCTCCCATTCTATGCATAAGAAGAGGAAATATTAGATCATGTTGTGTTATGCTATTCCACCTCTTAGAAAGAAAACAACTTCAATGAAAATACTTAATAGTGTGATGCTAGTACATTTATATAAAACTTGTAAGTTGAAGATAGATTTCCGTTTGTTCTTGTACCTTAGGTAGGGAATCTATATAACTTTCAGGGATTTCCATTTCTAACAGGATTTGAGCATTTATGGCCATGGCTGCTTTAAGAACTTGGTTTACTGAATCCTTCTGAAACTGCAGCCATTTCCTTGTAACATCAGACAAGCCATTTGGGGGAACCTTAGGAGTGGGTATCCACCATTTGTCATCGTTCCTCCCTTCCTGTGATTCGTCATCCTTTGATACATAGGAGAACTCATTTTGGTCTTTAAAGCTATCTAAGCAATCCTGTAGGTCATCAATCCAAGCTTAAGCATCGATAGTAATAGATTACATTAGTTTGAAATTATGACTTAAAATGAACTTTTTCTCTTACAAGAAGCATAGCATCTAGCTTGCGTAATGCTGGAATGTTCATTTGAAGATCAGTTCTCTGCTTTGTCACCATAACCTGACAAACAAAATTCATGTTCTCTTGTTAGTTGTTAGCTAGATACTCGTCCTAATTTATGTGATACCGTTTGACTTGGCACAAAGTTTAAGAAAGAAGGGAGGACTTTTGAAATTTGTGGTCCAAAACGCTCCTTAACCATTTGTGTGGCTATAAAACATTTCATTCAGGGTAAAAGGAGAATTTTAAAGTTAAGTTGTTTCTAATTATAGAAAGGTGACATTATTTTGGGACGGAACAGATTAAAAAGGAAAGTGTGTCACATAAATTGAGACAGAGTGAGTATATGATATGCACGAAGAGGAGTTTCTGGGAGAGAGTTACCTCCATGCATGTTCCATCTTTTGATATTTGTTTAGAAGGAACAAATTCAACAACGTGATCTGTTACAGATAACAGCCAATCGATTTCTCTTCTCCATTTGGCTTTTCTATCTGCTGGCATCGGCTCTAATCTCTTCTGTTCCCCAAAGGCAGAAGCTGCATTTTGAGAAAAGAGACGAAGATAGGCAAAACAAAGTATTGTCTGAGAAAAACCTTTCATATAATCTCTCCATCAAAAGATAACAAGGAAACATTGACAATGGCACAAATGAAGTTGTGATCCAAAATACAATGTATATGCAGCCTGTGATATAGTGTAATTGAGATACCTGCTAGGTTTGTGATTGCGTTTGACAAGGCCAGCGCAGAAGACACACCCTTTCCTCCACCAGACATATCCTCGCCAAGCAGCAACTTTGCAAACTTTTCCTTCATCAGCTCCATATCTACATTGGTGCCCAAGATTTAAAAAAAAAAGTAGGTATATGAACAATGTGGCCAAAAGAGATAAACATTTGGAAATAATATCACAAACATTTGAACACACAGAGAGGGGAAATAGAAATCTAAACTCCCTTTGGAAACTTGGCATTACAAATGATTGAAAAATGAGTATAATGTTCTTCATGTTTGAGTTCATTAGAGGATCAATAAAGGTCAAATTAGGTTGACATCTATTCGCTAAAACTAGTCAATTTATGATAATTCATCATAATATTGAATGCATTGAAACGTGCTGCAGAAGGTTCCAAATATGGGACAGAATAGTTGCTGAGGATTAATTGTTGTTATATTGTACTATGATCACAACACTAGATTCTCCCACATTTGAATAGTTTTCCCCTTAGGTACTTGTTTCACTCTATTTCTTTACTCCTATGTTTGTAACAATAGTGATAGAATTAGAAGATGGCTTGCCTGTAGGCGGGCTCTGCTTGGGGCGTGGGCTCGAGACAACAGATGAATCATTGGCCAAACGCAACTTAATAGACTCGCTGCGATTAAGCACACAACCAGTCTTTTGAAATTCAACAGGCTGATCATGTAAAGGCATTGAAGCTTCACTTTTCGACGTGACCCTTTCATCCCCTGAATCACTGCTATTATTGGTCTCAATAATCACACTTTTTGTTTCCTCTTCAGATTTTCCTTTGAAATGCAACAACCGAGCCTTGCATATTTCTTTTGCTTCCTCAAGCGCTGCTCGAACCATCTTTCCGATTCAAGCAAAAAATAAAAATATCTTTATGCAACAATATAATTGTGTCTCGTGTCTGAAACAAGTTACTTGGGGTCGGTTATATGAAACTCGAGGAAACTTATATGGGGATGAAGGGGAGTTGAAAAGAAGGGAAAATAATGCAAAGTTTGGCGTTTGGAGAAGAAAAGGGATGGATTCAGCAGGCAAACAAGGAAGAGAAGGAATTAATTAGGCAAAGTTTTGCTCTTTTGATGGAGAAATGTAGAGAATGGAGGAGATTTTGGTGTTAGTTTTTGTGAATGGTTGAGACAACGTGCGGTGCATGTTTTAGCAAACAAGTCACTTTTCTAATTTGACAATTTTATGTAGAAATTCCCTTTTGCTATGGCTATATATACATAAAAGAATAATTCTAATTTTATATATATAGAAGTTTGGATGATATTATGTATATGTGCTTATTTGGATGAATATTTTTTTTGCTAAAAATAAAAGTCAGACATCCTTCTCAAAAATAGATCAAAGGCGTGCAAAAGATCTTATTTGTTTTCTTTCCAAAGAAGATGTCCTATACAGTGTGTTTTTAAGTGACATACCGAGCTCTAAATCGAATAAAAAAGGGAGAGTCGCCAATCTCTATAAATGCTAAATATAGCAAAATACATATATATAAGATTCATTTTTAAATAACCCTGACTGATTTAAATTAAAGTGTGGTTGATTGATTTATTAAGATGATAAAAGCTTTTAATAATAATAATAACAAGTATAATAATACAAAAACTACTGCTACTATAAACAACAACAATGGGATTGTTGTAGAAGAACAAGAGTGATATTCAAAATTGCAATAACTATAAGGGTATCAAGCTGCTAAGACATACTATGAAGGTATAGAAAGGGCGGTCGAAATGAGAATGATGAAGGGTGTGTCTATCTTCGAAAACCAATTTGGATTCATGTCGGAGCGATCAACTACATAAGTCATTCATTTTGTAAGGAGATTGTTCCAGCAGTATAGGAACAGGAAGAGAGACTTACACATGGTGTTCATCAAATCTAGAAAAGACGTTTGGGTGAAAGACTCATAAACCATGGGCATACATCACATAGTTGGGCTCATCTATTATTTTATTTATTTATTAAATGAATTAGCTTTTCTTATTAATCAAACCAAATATTTACAAATTCCCGATTGGGCTAGGGTCCTAATCTGGTAAACAAAAGATAAATGGCCAAAACCCTAACCAATCTCCCTCTTCTTATTACAAATATCCTTAATCCTAGGGTTTCCTAATTGTTCTTTTTCCTTTCTTTGCCTCTCTCCCATCTGATATGGTATTATGCTGCCTTTGTGGAAGAATCTCCAGTTATTCCTCCTTCTTCTCTGGATTATTAGTGTTGTGCCTCCTGTCCTCTCTGTAGCTGGCATTTCAGCTTGCAGAAGTAAGTATGCCTTTCTCTTCACTTGCCTTTTTGAAGTTCTTAAGTCCTGCCTAAGCTTGGTTTCTTGTTTTCCTCTTCTCAGCTATGTTCTCCGGTGAGTGGGGTATGCTTCTTGACTGGGTGCTTTCCTTAGGGGTCTCATCATATGGGCCTGAGTGATTGCACTAGGTATGCGTTGTTCCTCAGTTTCCTTTTTCCTTTTCTTTACTTCCTTCTTATCCCTTACTCTTGTAGGTGGAGTTGGATTGGGGTAACCTGAAAGCTCTGAACCACTGCCATCATTCAGTGTATAGCTCAGTGCCCAGGTTCCACTGCTTCGATTGCGAGTCCTTTTTGTTGGCTGAAGGAGTATAGGCTAGTTAGCATTTTTACTATTTTTGTTGCCTTGTAGGGATTTGTAATTATGATCTTAGTGAAAGAACTATGTTGTAGCCTTTCTCAGTCCCTCACCCTTTGCTTGGTGATAATCTTAAATATGGGCATTTCAGTTTATTACTGTTGATTATCTTCCTTGCTATTGTATCCATGCTTTGAAAAGTACTGAACTGACAGTTGCCTTTATCTATTGCTAGATTAGCCACATGATCTGCTAGTTGATTTCATTCTTTCATGATATGTTGAATCTTCACTTGTTTTGTAACTAGTGATTCTCTGATTTCTGAAATCTTCTCTACAATGGTCCATGGACATTCCATTCCCCTAAGATCATATTTTTAAGGAGTAACGAGTCTGTTTGGATGATTACCTTCATATATTGGGATCTGTTATTATGTTTGCATGCTTCTAAGATTGCTTTGGTTTTTGCTTCTGTGTTGATTGTTCCATCCATTCTTGGCCCTTCTGCATAGATTGGATCCTCATTTGAATTCCTAACACAGTAAGCATATGCACTAACTCCTGGGTTTCCTCTTGATGCTCCATTTGTGTTATACTTTGCCCAGCCCTTAGGAGGGAATTCCCATATAACTTTAGTAACTTTGATTCGAGGTCTCCTTTCTTCCAACTCTTTCAGTATGTCTGGCCAATTGTATGAGAAATTTTCCTCGGGTCTTCTCACTTTGAGAAGCATATGAAATTCCTTGTAATGTTATATATGAGCCTATGGGTTGTTATCCCCTATGAGTTGTTATCCTCTTGCCTTCATGCTTGCTGCTATTTCTTCTTTTCCATAGTTCCTATATTATGATGCTTGGTATAGCTTTGTAGTAGGATCCCATTCCTTGTCTTACTTCAGCTTTCCACCATTGCCTTATGACTTTTCTTAAGTTTAGGCCTTCAATATTGAAACCTGCAAAAGAAGAAAAGTAGGACTAGGTCCTGTTAGCAGTTTAGGACTTTAGGAACACATGAGTTATGATCTCATTGTCTGGATCTGTGCAACACTAACATCTTGATGGTCCTTCATATCCCCATCTTCTAGTTCTCTCATCGACATGAATTCTGTATTTCCATAATCTCCACATGAAAAAGGACATTTTGAAAGGAACCCCTTTCACCCATAATCCCTTCAATTCTTTATTAGGTTGTTTCTTGTATCTGATGTATTTCTAGGCTAATTTCACTGAGAACTTTCCATTAGTTTCCAACATCCACCAAGGTTTGTCCTACCCTCCATTATTTCTTGGAGGTGTGAGCTTGAGACAAATGTGGCTTGCCAATTCTGGAGGGAAAATGTTATTGATCTTCTGCATGTCCCAATTTCCTTTTGTAACCAGGTCTGTTACTTTCTGGTATCTGTCATCCCACTCCAAGCTTTCCTCCATTATGTTGTACAAGGCCCTCAGTCCTGTCGAGTTGCCATATCATAAACGTGATGTTCCTCCTTTTGTTTGCCACCATATCTGATGTTCTATGTGGTCTCTAGCTTATAGCATCTTTTTTCATACATGGGATCCATTGTATCTAACCTTTCACATCACCAAGTTTTGGTTTTCCTTTTTGCAATACTTATTGATTAGAAATGTCCTCCACCTTGAACTTTTCGTCCTAAAATCCCACCGTAGCTTGTAAAATAATGCCATAGATATATCATGCATTTGTCTAAAACCTAGTCCTCCTTCACTTTCTGGTAGGCATAGAGTACTCCACCTGGTCCAGTGCTTACATGTTCCTCCTATGCAACTGCTCCAGAAGAATTGGTCCATCATCTTTTGGATTTGGTTTAGGACATCTTTGGGGGATTCATTAATGAAAGGCAGTGGATGAGGATGCTTTGCAACACATGCTTTATTAATACTGCTCTCCCTCCATAGAACAACAACTTATCCTTCCAAGCTTGTAGTTTTGAGCTGATTCTTAGGACTATTTAGTTGTAGTATGCCTTCTGCTTCCTCATATAGAATATAGGGCAGCCTAGATATGTGAAAGGGAAAACTTTTCTTATAATTCTAGTTGCATCTTCAGCTACAATCACATCCTCTTGAGACACATTTTTGTGGAGATAGATAGCACTTTTATCTTTGTTGATCCTCTGTCTTGATATCTTTTCATACTCTTCTAAGGTTATTGTTACCATCTGCATAGTTCTCACCTCTGCTTTTAACAAAAATGATCATGTCATCTGCAAAAGCTAGATGATTAATCGTATTGCTTCCTCTAGGCATTCCGAACATTTTGAAGTCCTTCTTTTTCAATAGGAGCTTAATGCTCTATACATCACTTCAACTGCTAATATGAACAAAGTTGGAGACAAGGGATCTCCTTGCTTCACTCTTCTGCTAGATTGAAAAAATCCTTTGGTTGTCCATTCAGCAATATGGAGTACCAATTGTTACTCACAAGCCTAAAGACCATATCTATCATTCTTTCTCCAAATTCCATCTTCCTTAATACTTTCGTTAGGTATAGCCACTCCACTCTGTCATAAGCTTTCATCATATCCAGTTTATTGACCAAGTTGGGAGGTTTCCCTCTCTTTCTTATTTCTGAGATGATTTCTTGCACCAGTAGCACATTTTTAGCTATACTTCTATCTTGCACAAATCCTGCTTGTTCTGGAGATATGATCTTTGGAAGCACTCACTTGATTCTCTCATAAATGATCCTTGAGAAGATTTTGTTGATAAAGTTACTCAGTGAGATGAGTCTCATGTCTGAGAATGTATTTACCACCAGTTTCTTTGGGAGAAGTACTAGGTTTGTATGAGTTACAAACCTGGGTAGTTCTGCTCCACAGAAAAATGCTCCCACCATATTTTTGGGCTCATCTATTATAAACTCCAGTAAATGAATTAGCCCAATAATTACATATCCACATAACATATCAACAACTTAAAATAATTACATAATATATCATAATTTTTTAATTTCCTATCCAATTCAAAAATTTAGGCCTTAGATACACGTTGCATAATTAAAGGCTAATTAAAATATCAAATATTTTTTATTTACACCAAAATAATCCCTAAATCTAATAATTTTCTATTTTCCTCAGCCGCCACTCCTCTCTCTTGATCTTCTCTCTTCTCTATTTCAACCATCATTGTCCACCTCTCTCAGCCGATGAATCCTCTGGCCAAAAAACCCCGTTACTACCAGCACCACTCACCCCCTCTCATCCATCACTCTCCTTCTCTTTTATCCCTTCAACTCTCTTCCCCTTTTCTACCTCAACCTCTCACCACAGAAGTCCGACCACCATTGTTGCTCCAACTTGTGGAACACCACCAAAACGTCACCCTCTTCTCCGGTCAACCTTCAATCGGGGAGACCCTCGCTAAACGTAAAGCTTCTTCGGTGATAAAGTCAGATCTTCTTTGGCGAACAGGAAATCAAAGAGACTTGCAGTAGAAAAGCTAGATACTTGCAGTAAAAAAGCTAGATCCTGTAGTAGGTTAGTAGAAAATTGAATTGGAGCATGTTTTATCAATTTTTTTAAATTTTATGTGTACCTATGTATTTTTCTCCTCTTTTTCTTCTAAGTATATATTTATACACAGATACATTGGATATTGACTTATTTGATGAATGTATTCGTGTATATTTGACATCAGATACATGTATTTGGATACACTGTATGAAACTGATACTAAATACACCAAATTAATATTAGATACACTAAATGAATTTGATATTTGATACATCAAATTGATACTGGATATATTGGATGAAATTAATTCTAGATACATATTCACTGGATATAAATGGATAACTGACATTGTGAAACATAGATACATTGTAAAAAAACAGACACAAAGAATCATTGTGAATCACAGATATTTGATAAATATGTCCGTGCATATTTGTCACCAGATACCAAATACATATATTTAGATACACCATACAAAATTGATATTGGATACATTAAACTAATACTGGATACACTAGATGAAATTATTAATAAAGATTAAATTTTGAATCTATTATTTTAAAGTGTAATAAAATGAAATTAATCAAGTTACATAACTAAGATACATGTAAATTTATTATTCTAAAGAGTAATAAATGAAATTAATCAAGTTACATAACTAAGATACATGTAAATTTATTATTCTAAAGAGTAATAAATGAAATTAATCAAGTTACATAACTAAGAATTAAGATACATGTTTCCCTTAATTTTTGCCTAAATTAATGTGATTCAGTTACAAAATAATCTTTTACTTTCAAAAATAAACCAAATCTGACTCGCGCTTATCTGAAAATACATGTTTTCAGCGTGTGTATTTGGCAGTTTTGTAATTTTTAAAACTCTTGATACGAATTATTATTAACTATCATACTCCTGTGCTTTATGTAAGTTACTCTAAATTTTTATTAAAATCAATTTAATTAAGGATAAATAATTAATTTAATTTAATTTATCTATAATATTAATTTGAACTAATCCATATTTAATTTGGGATAAAATTCAAAAATTTGTAAACTTAAATCTAACAAATTAATTAATTGCCTACAACACCGATTTTAAATCTTGTTAAAATCGTTGTCATTCTGTGCAGTATGGTACCCTTTTTTTAGTTTTTATCTACGGAAAATGGTCAACAATACCCTCGAGCTATTTGAAATAGAGCAAATATACCCTTTATTTTATTTTTGGCTCAAAAGTACCCCTGCCGTCAATATTTTGAACCATAAATAGCCATCAACTTAACACCCCATTTTCTGTGATGATTTGGCATCCACATGGCCGTCCAACTAGGACAAGGCCTGCCACATTGGATCACCAACCTAGTCCATTAATTCGACCCATATTTTAATTCAATACCCGCCCTGAACCCCCCGACCCATCCAACCTGCTCATAACCATTACATGAATGTAATAGACTCTACTTGCATTTTTCAATTTTATGGATCCTTCGGAAATCAATCCCAAACTAGTTGAGGCAATGAAACTTTTACTGAAAATTTCTCTTACAAACAGACTCTCTGTTTGTCTGTATGTACAAGCAAGCTTCGTCCAAAAGCGACCTGCCGCTTTTCAAATGCTGGCCAAAATACACTACTAGGACAGTAAGCAAGCTACCTTGCTTGTGTTCTCGAAATGGTAGCTCCTACCATCTTCCTGCCTACTGAAATTTATGTGAAAGATCATGATAAATCTTGAAATCCTATTCAATTTGAATACGTCACTGAATATCCCCATTCAATGTGAAAGATCAAAGAAATAAAGCACTCGTTAATGGATGGGGAGCAAGGTCAGCGGAATATAGCTCAGTAACATCAAAATTACCACAATTCAAATTATACATGTTGCTGAAAAGCACAAGATACTTGAATTAAAATATGGGTCGAATTAATGGACTAGGTTGGTGATCCAACGTGGCAGCCATGTGGCAGACCATGTCGTAGTTGGACGGCCACGTGGATGCCAAATCATCACAACGGTTAAGTTGAAGGGTATTTATGGTCCAAAATGTTGACATCAGGGCTATTTTTGAGCTAAAAATGAAACGAATGGTATATTTGCTCTATTTAAATTGTTCAAGGGTATTTTTGGCTCTTTTCCGTTTTATCTAAATAAAAAAAAAATTATTAAATGATGCATTTGGTAACAAAACAAAGAAAGAAAATTGATTGCAGGGTAACGGTTGAAAGCCATGACCGGTGCACCTCTGTCCTGGTCAACTTTTTATTTTATCTTTTATTTTCATTTTGTTCTTTTCTTCTTCTCCATCAATTATTGCCATTGTTATATGCATGCGGTGGTGGATCTAGATTTTTATTAAACAACTTTAAAAAAATATAAGGCTTAGGATTTGAACTTGGAATCTCGAGGTGAATGTTATACCCCCTAAATCATTAAGTCAATTTCTATTTTTTTAATCAAAGAATTCAAAATTTATATATATATATAAAAATAAAAAAATTACCGCATATATACAGTGTAATTTTTATCGAAGAAGTTCGGGTGAATACCCTCCCACTCCCTAGATCCGCCCTGGCATGCACTACGTCCTTCACCCTTCATCCTCAATATTCCCTTTTATCATTTTTTTTTGCCAAATCATACAATTCCTCTGCTCCTTTTTCCTTTTCTAAAAAATCTCCTCTTTTACGAGAAAAGTTAATTTTCCCTTTTATTCTTTTTTTTTTATTTTCCCTTTTATTCACTAATTTAAAAAAAATATAGAGCCAGGTTATAGGATTTTCACAAAGTTTAAGTATTAAGTTAAAAAGTGGGACAAATATGAGGATGTATTTATATATTATCTCAATATAAAATCACTACAATAAACAGTCTCACCCCCTATCCTACATCGACAAGAGGCATGCACGCGGTTAATGGGACATGGTATGTTTTCCCACCATTTTTTCTAAGTTACTTAATTCTGGATTAATGTTTTCTAAGAAAGAAAATACTTCATTTAACTGGAGGTGAAGAGAAGGTAAAAACAAGAGTAATTTGATGTCGTCATTAAAACATTATGCCTAAAAAGGCAGAATGAGAATGACAACCATTTATTTATTTTACAGCCCCCCTTATTCCCATTTGTATTCGTAATAAAATTTATTTGCACATAGTGTTTATACAAAATTAATGGACGCATGACAAATATTTACACAATTTTTTTTATTACTTAGTTAATATTTTTTATTAAATTATTTAATTATAATAAATTAGTATAATATTGGTTTAGATATGGCAAATGAAGTTTTTACTCCTATTTATTTCTTACTCAATCAACGATTTGAATTATTGATCTTTTAGTTAAAACAGAAAGCGAGACGATTCACTAAATGAAGTGAAAACTCCCGTCAAATAATGTTGAAATATTGTATTATTGGGTATATATATATGTTGTTGTTGTAATGTTAAATTGTATAATCATTTCATAAAAAAGTTTGAATCGTTAATAAGGTCACCATTTTATTTATTTCTATTTTTATCAAGGATCCTCATGGACATATTCTTTGCCATGGTCAACCATGTGAATTTTTTTTAATAGTGGTTGACTGTGAAATTTTAATCAGCTTTAGCTATTTGAATATCACATTTGACCATGAAGTTTAAACTATTACTCCATCCATTTCAAATATGTGGCATTTTTCCATTTCTCAAGAATCAATTTGACTAATATTTGAAGCTAAATTCGATTAAATCAACTTAACAATTGAAAATTAGAATTAAAATATTCAAAAACTAAAAAAAATAATACTATAAGTTGCAATTGTTCTTATAACAATAACAACAACGTGCGCAGTATAATCCCATAAGAGGGATCTAAGGAGGTAGTGTGTAGGTAGACCTTATCCTACAAGGTAAACATGTTGTTTTCAATAGACCCTCGACTCAAGTAAAAGCAATTGTTCTTATATCATATGATTAAAAAATATTAAAATATTGATCAAAGTTCACATAATTTGAATTTTGAAAAGCGAAAAGTGTCAGATTGAGAGAAAGAGAGTAATTATGGGTGTGTTTGGTATGAAGGGAAATGTTTTCTTAGAAAATATTATCTAGAAAAATAAGTGGTTTCTTATTTATTTTCTTATGTTCGGTACCCAAGCAAAAATATTATTCTAAATGCTTTTGTATATAATCTAGACATATAATATGAAATGTGAGGGTGTGAACTAAGGGGTGGGGTGGGGTGAGGTGGGGGTGAAGATAAGGTGGTGTTGGAGGATGGAGATGACACAATCAATGTGAAATGCCGGGACTTGTAGAACCTGTTTTGTCTACTTTCATTAGAGAAGTCATTTTTCTCATTTTCAAGTAATTTATTTTTCAGAGTCTGTTTGGAAAGCCACCTGGTAATTGGAATTGGTGTAATTACTAGGGTAGTAATTACCAGCCTAGTAATTACACAACCTAGTAATTACAACGACATGTTCGGTTGCCACAATGTAATTACAGTGTAATTACAAGTATACTGTTTGGTTGTACAAGTGTAATCACGTGGTTATATTAAAATTTAATAAAAGCTAATTATTAAAAATTTATACTAAATAAATAAGGACTTTTATAAATGATATTAAATTAAATATTTAAGATATATATATATATATTTCTATTATATAGAAGAGCCACAAAATTATAATTGCATAATATATATATATATATATATATATATATATATATATATATTTCTATTATATAGAAGAGCCACAAAATTATAATTGCATATTATATATATTATAATTGCATAATATATATATATATATATATATATATATATATATATATATTTACGTTTACTTATGAACTAAAGAAGATTGTATATATTTTGACTCATAAAAATTAAAAGGTATTTGTGTAGATTATCACATTAAGTTGCAATTTTATATAAAGCTAATAATTGTTAAGTTTTTTTTCTTTTAAGAATGGTACTAAAATATTGTCTTGATTTTGTTGTACACAATACATGAACTAAAACAATCATAATGTTTTCTTTTCAACTACTATCATTTTATAAAGAATAAAAAATTCACATATTAGTTTCATCTGAAATTTTCATTAATACATACGACACTTGTAATTTTAATATATTTTTTAAAATGCTCAAATACTGGATAGCAGATTTTTTTAATTTAATATTTGAATTGAAATTGAGTAGAAAGGGAGTCCTGTCGTAACTGAAAAAGTTAATGCTGTGTGATCAGGAGGTCACGAGTTCAAACCATGAGAACAACCTCTTACAAAAATATAGAATAATGCTGTGTAGAACAAATTTTTATAGTCCGGCCCTTTTCAGAACCCGCGTATAGCATGAATTTTAGTGCACCGAATTGTCCTAGATGTTGAAATAAGCAATGAAACATGTAAATCTTTTAATGTTAATTGACATTTTATCAAAATATAAGTTATTGCTTTAGTTTGATCAAATAGAAAAATTATTTATTATGAAATATAAATGAAGAATCTTATCATTGCACCATGTGTGTATAGATAAAAAAAAATGATAATTGATTATTTTTTCATGGAAAAAAAGAAGATAAACTAAAGTTGTATGTAGGGGCCGTAAACGTGCCTTTCCGTATCTAGTATATATATATATATATATATATTATATTTTAAAATATATTAATTAATAAACATATATTCTTAACTAATATTATAAAAAAATAATTGATTTATATTTTTTAAATTAGTGTATTTTAATTAAATTAGTCATAAAAACTTAAAGTACATGATTTTTAAGAACATCATGAAATGCATGTTTAATAAAAAGATTAATATTATAAATATAATGTTATAAAATTATTAAAACATTTGACTAAAAGATAATCTATCAATTCTAACTAAAAAAATGAATGGCTTGTAATGTGAAATATTAAGTCAATATTAGTAAAATAAATAAATTAGAACTGAAATATAACATAAGTTCAAAATTCAAAACAAAAAAATTAACATAATACTCTTATGTCAAATTTCAATATAACATATCTAAATATGATTCAAAAGAAAAGAAAAATCTAAGTATATAACCTTATTCAACAATGAATTCTATTTTAATTTAAAAATTAGAATACTAACTAAATTATGCTAACTGAAAAAAAATAAATATAAAATAGATAATACGAACAATTACATGGAACCATAAGAAGTAAAGGTTTGGAAATGAGAAGGAAATGAAATATAAATAATAAAAAATAAAAAATATATTTTTAAAATTATTAGAATAATAAAAATAAAAAAGAATTTAAAATAATAAAATAAAAAATAAATTAAAACGAAAAAATAAAAATAGAAACAAAAGGACGAAATGAGAAAGTAATCAGCTTGTAATTACACCATGTAATTACCAGCAATTCACAGCTCCACCCTGTGAATTGGAGAGTGTAATTACCCCCTGTCAATTACACTCAATTACCTGCTGACCAAGTAATTACCTGATCAACCAAACATGTCAAACTGTGTAATTACACTCAATTACATCAAATCCAATTAACAGGGTGGCTTTCCAAACAGGTTCTAAATAAAATATTTTTACAAAAATTTTGATCATCAAAATATGGCAAAATGGATAACATTTTATGGTCGATGCCGAACACACCCTATATCTTCAACCATTAAAACAAGGGTCGGACTGTTTTATCATTTCCTCTTTAACTAAAAAGATTTTTTTCTTCTATTATTTGTCAAAGCTAGCAGAAAAAGGGCAGTTTACAATTCACATAATTTGTACACGTGATAGAGCCCATCATTAAGAACCACCAAATCGTAGTATCAAAATATAGATAAGTTATAAAGAACTAGTAGTTACAATTCTTCCCAATCTTGCACACTTATAATTAACCTCAAACCTCATATACAGTAGAAGAAAAACAAGAAGAAGAAAAATGGAAGCTATAGGAGTACTAATGGTATGTCCAATGTCATCATACTTAGAACAACAACTCGACAAGCGATTCAATATCTTACGTTACTGGAACTTGTCCGACAAGAAACAATTCATCAACGACTACGCGCATTCCATACGTGCTGTTGTGGGCAGCGCTGCTGCTGGTGCTGATGGAGAGCTTATCGAGGCGTTGCCTCAGCTAGAAATTGTGGCCAGTTTCAGTGTTGGTTTAGATAAGATTGATTTGAACAAGTGTAAAGAGAAGGGTATTAGAGTGACTAATACACCTGATGTGTTGACCGATGATGTTGCTGATCTTGCTATTGGATTAATGTTGTCTGTGCTTAGGAGGATTTGCGAGTGTGATCGATATGTAAACAAGGGATTGTGGAAGGCTGGTGACTTCGAGTTAACTTCTAGGGTTAGTATTCCTTTTGTTTCATTTTATATGACGATATTTTATTTGGGTATAACGTTAAAGATAATAATTTGATTTATTGGTGGAAGAAGATGTTTAAGCATCAGATGATAAGTTATTTTGACAAAGATGATATTTGCCAAAAGTTAAATGACTTGACTTTTGAAGATTGTGAAAATTATACTCCCTTTGTCCTAATTTATACGAGGTGTTTGAATTTCAAGAGTCAAACTTTAAATTTTGATCATGAAATCAGACATTTAAGTTCTTGAGGGAAAATATGTATTATTTGGGTATTTTGGCTTAGTTACAGGATAGTAATTTACGGTTGCTCGCTCATATCAATTTCCTTGTTTTAATCTGTTTTTTTCTTTTGAGGAGGTGATGTTAGTATTCCTGTTGATGTAAATGCTACAGATTGGGCATCAAATATGATTATAAGCTCTATAACATGCTAAGATATCTTCTTATTCAGTGTAGGATGTTAATAAAGGATAGTGAAGTAACCACTAGTGATCTCCGGGTACAATTTCACTAAAACGTTCCTTTTGCAATTTCTTAGCTTATTTAAGTTTCTCTTTTGAAGGAAATGTAAAAGACATTGTATCAACCTGTTAAATGTGCAGCGTGGCCTTATTTCTGTTTTACTAAGGTTGTTATGTTGGAATCAGTGCCAAAACTAGCTGTTTCTGGATATTGTAAAATCAACTGTAGCATGCTGCAAAAACTGTGTCATAATTTAACAGGCAAACTAACAAATCCAACATAATGTTTCCTTTAGTGATGTACCAACCAGAAATTCTATCTTTGTCTTAAAGTAAACTCGTGACGCTTCTAAAGTTAACTTTGGACAATGGAGTTTTTCCTCTGTTCTCCAGGCTATAAAACTTGTAGGAATATTATTATGTGATTGGACCAATAATTTGCATAAGCATCTGAGCAGAGTGACGTACACCAACATTTACCTGATTCATTGCTCTTTCTTTTGCAGTTTAGCGGTAAAACAGTTGGTATCATAGGATTAGGCAGGATTGGCTTAGCAATTGCAAAGAGAGCAGAAGCTTTCAGCTGTCCAATCAGTTACTACGCGCGATCAGAAAAGCCAAATACAAATTACAAGTATTATCCAACTGTAGTTGAGTTGGCTACCAACTGTGAGATCCTGGTCGTGGCATGTGCACTAACTCCCGAGACTCGTTACATTGTCAACCGTGAAGTGATTTATGCATTAGGTGCAAAAGGGATTCTTATCAACATTGGAAGGGGTCCTCATGTTGATGAAAAAGAGCTGGTATCTGCTCTCCTGGAAGGTCGATTAGGGGGAGCCGGTCTTGATGTGTTTGAGAATGAACCTGAAGTACCTGACAAGCTCTTTGGCCTTGAGAATGTGGTCCTGTTGCCTCATGTAGCCAGTGGCACAGAGGAAACACGCGAGTCCATGGCTGACATTGTTATTGGCAACTTAGAAGCTCACTTTCAGAACAAACCACTGTTAACTCCAGTGGTTTAGTAATGTAACGAAGACTTGCTTTTCATGGTTGTCTCGAGGCTACATGTTAATGTAAAATTTGGTTCCACTTATCTAAGAATGCATTGTCTCCTGATCTTTTAGCATATATTTTAGTGATTGTCTAATTTACGAGCTTTCACTTTGGTGTGTTGTCCAATTCAAAGACGGAGCCAAGATTTTAACTTTATGGATTCTAGATTTTAGAATAATGACTTCAAGTGTTGATAACTAGGTTTTAAACTTAATATTTGTACATATTTAATGAATTTCTTAAGACAAATCTGTAGCAATCGACTTGTTGATACCATTTGTAGACCACTTTTTTATCTGAATTTTATTGCTTGTATATATTGATAGGAATTATCTCTTTGAGCAACCCCACCAATTTCTTTTAAAGTATTTAGACTTTAGCTTGAAGTAGGAAACTTCAGACAAAAGTAGTGTTGTTGTTCAACTTCTTTTTCTTTTAATTGTGTACAATAAACTTTCACCATATACAACTCTCATCTAGTTTATCAGATGTCAATATGAAAATTAATTATTCCCTATTGCTCTCACAAAGAGCTTCTTAGAGATTCACTTTGAAAAGTTTTTTCAGGTTTCTTCTTGGGTCATAAAGTTATGCTAGCCACAATCCCTAAATATATTCCACGTTTGGTAACAGTCAAAGAGACATCGTAAAACACTGCTAAGCATGTGCTAGGTATGTCTTTTTTGGATTGTTAGAATCTTTTTGGGTACAAAGTGATGTAGACATTATAGTAATGTCAAGTTTCAACAACTACACCAACTTCAAATATTTGGATCCAAAATTATGTTATTTAGGTCTGAAGTTAGGCTTGACGTCGTCAACTTTAGACTCATATATCCGAATTAGGAACTTAAGACCAACGATTTACAACTCGAGTCTCCAATCTTACAGGTTGAATTTGATTTTGAAACGGCTACACATTAAATACATTGTAATTTTTTTTATTTTTTTAACGCCCTTTCTCCAAGCTGTGGTTTGTGCACTTGTCTAGGCAAGTTCACATGTCTTACGGAAGCCTAATACCAGTCTAAGATTGATGATAAACCGAAAAGCTAATCAGGGAATTGGTGATTTAACAAGATCTATGCATTACCACCCTACTTATAGCGAGGGCAATGGGGCGGGGCGCGTTTTAATAAACTTCCTCTTTTGCTATTAAATTGATCAAATCAAATCTTAATCGCTTTTCTTTTACGATTACATTTCAAAAGACCAAATAAAAAAGAAGAAGCCTCACTTTGTCGAAAATTGTACTTTTTTTGGCCGTAAGTTTTTAATCTTCTTTATTTTTATTTTTTTAAGTTTTTGCTGGCATGATTTTCAATTAGAAGTTAGACTAGGAAAGTTTGAATAGGCGGTAATTTAGTGAAATTGAATTGTGATGCAGAAACATATACTGAATTGTTAGTACTTTGTTAATGGGTTGTACCCAAGGTCTCAATTTATGTGGCACAATTAAAATTTTGAGATACAAATTTTTAAATTTTGATCGTAAATGTGAACATAAAAGCTTTAAGTTTTTTGAAATAAAATTTATATATTTGAAAAGTACTATAAATCACGGTAATTTATAACTTAAGATATTTAAAAGACATACAAAATTTTAATCAATGAAAAACTTAATTGACTCTCGAAATTTTAATTGTATCACATAAATTGGGCAGAGGGAAGAGTTCTTTATCTCTTAAAATGGTGAAATCCATCTTTCTTATCTTACAACTTAGCAAAGAAAATATGTTTTAGGAAAGCTAATATCTTAGATTGGAGAATATGCCAGTTGTAGACTGTAATACTCAATACTCATATAGAGATCCATTGTATTAATGATCATAGTTATTACTGATGATAAGTGCAGAAATTATACTTAGACAGAAGTAGAAGAAGATAACCATAAGAGAGAGATAAGTGAGGGAGGAGAAGAGGAAGAAGACAGATCAAGTAAGAAACTTAGAGAGAAGATTTATTATTCATCATAATGTGTATAGTACAAGTATATGTGTATATATATAGTGAAGGTAGTTAACTGATTAGCCTAGCAATCTACAGTGTTTATAACTAACTAATTACTGTTCATAACTAACTTTTGATTGTTGTTACTGCATTATTTTAACTCTATATACAGAGAATAATTATTCCTTTAGCTTCATAGTTGCTCCTCAACACTCCCTCTCAAACTTGATACTGCAAAGAGGTTAGCAAAACCAAGTTTGAACATAAGATACTCATGTTGAACTTTAGTAAGACTTTTGGTAAAAGCATCAGCAGGCTGATCATGTGTTGAAATGTACTCAATTCTCATTAGCCCTTGTTGAATCTTTTCTCTCACAAAGTGGCAATCTATCTCTATGTGTTTGGTTCTTTTATGATAAACTGGATTAGTTGTTATTTATAGTGCTGCTTTACTATCACTAAAGATGGTAACTGGTAGCTGTAATAAACACCAAGGTCTTTAATCAGGCCAATCAACCATGTTAACTCTGCAACTGTTGAAGCAAGGCTCCTGTATTCTGATTTTGCTGAGGTTCTTGAAATAGTTGATTGCTTCTTTGGCTTCCAAGACACTAGTGACTCAAGCTTGATAGTGAACCCTGTGTTAGATTTCCTAGAGAATGCACAATGCAACTCAATCTGCATCACAATATGCTGTGAGAATGTCCTTACTGTTGCTAGACATTAGAAGCCCTTGTCTTGATTTTCCTTTTATGTACCTAATAATCCTGACTGCAGCATTCATATGAGATTGTTTTGGCTGCTGTAGGAATTGTTTTAGAGTCTGTACAATGTAGGCTATGTCTGGTCTTGTCACAGTAAGGTATAGTAGCTTGCCTATTAACCTTTGATACACACCCTGATCAACTAATACTTCATCATCTGATTTTGTAGCTTCTTTGATATTGTCACGCCCCGAGTCTACACCACGAACGCGACACGGTGCTTAGAGTCACAAGTGACCCCAATCTAACCCATGGTCTGGCATATACTAAGCAATCGCATGAATTTAAACTGAACAGAAACTAAACTGAATAGAATATAAGTTTTCAAAATTTAACTGAAGAAATATCTGAGTTCGAAGTAAGTCTGAAATAAATAAACTAACTGAAAAAGTTGAAGTCTGACTCTATGTCTGAAAGCCTCTACTACTGACGAGTTTCTGGGACAATCCCCCCCAGCTAACTCCAAATACGGAAACCAAAATAGACTAAGGAAAAAGCATAAAAAATCTATCCTCGGATGATGAGGACTCACCACAAGTCATCGTTGAGATAACGCTGAGCTGAGCTAATCGCGATGCTGAATTTGAGAACCTGAGCCTGCATCATGATAAGATGCAGCACATAGAGTATGTGTCAGTACTTCGAATGTACCGAGCATGAGGAATATGCAAAGCTAAATATATATATTAATATACTAGAATGCTGACATGCTTTTTGAAAATTGTAACTGAACTGTAGTACATAGGCTCAAACATAAATCATGCATAAATCTAAAATGCAAGAATAATCTGGAAAAAAAAGCATACTGAAAAGCTGTAAAACTGAATTGGGGGCCTAGTACTTAACTGTTGAGTTTAATTCTGTGGCAGAGTCTGCTAACTGACATAAACCACGTGAGCTAAATATGGAGTCTGATGTATACGCCCCATCGAGAGGACCCAATATACCTTGCCAGGTATAAAGGCATGGCTGACGTGATCACTAGTTCTGAGGCCCAATTGAGGAGCTAAGTAACACTCGGTAGCACATAGTTTTGGGACTTTGGAGTATGTTAAACCCTAGTCCAACTCGGTGCTAAGTACTACTCCCAAAACTGATTCTGCTAGCTCATTTAAAACTGAGGTTTTGGAATACTACATTAGAACTTAAATAATCTGAAAACATTATTTTCTGAAAACTGACTAAATTCTGTTTGAAACGCAATGATGGTAATCTAGGTTAAAATCTGAAGGAAACTAATTCATGAAAAAATACTATAATTTAGGGATAAATTCTTGATTTCTCAAACCTTGTAAAAACTCATGCAAATAATTGAAGCTAAGATATAAACCATTTAAATAGGATAAAAACCATATACTAAGCATGAGAATTCAATTCTATAGAAATCTGCATAAGAGGGAAAAAATCCTAGTTTCTAAAATTATGAAAATTAAAGTAAAAGCCTGAGGTTTTGGGTATAAGGTAGAACAAGACCTTTACGGAATACCCACATACTTGATAGTAGAAGATTCTTGAAGAAATTCTGAAGTTTGAAGCTTGGAGAAGAAAGCTCTAGGTTGGTGGAGAGAAAATTACTTCTATTCTTTTTTTCCCTAAGGCTTGAGCAAAAGAATGAGGGAAAACTAGGCTAAGCCTGATAATAAACTTTTAAAGTAAGCCTAAAATAACTTATTTTCGGAGTTAAAAGAATAAAAAAAAGTCTGAAATACCCCTGAGTAATTTAAATTAAAAACTGCTAAAATATTCACGAACTGAGTTCTACGGTTGGGTACCACGGTTCGTGGATAGTTCCACGAGCCGTGGAACCCTCTCGTGGTTCCCTGGGGAAATTTTTAGGCTGCAGAATGATTTTCACAATTGCACTCCACGACCCATTGACTGTTCCACGATCCGTGGATGCTAGCCGTGGTTCTCAGGGAAAAAGTGACCCTGTTGGTCTAGTTCTACTAGGAGCAACCATGGCCCGTGGTCTAATCCATGATCCGTGGATCCCTCTCGTGGATCACTGAACAGAGGTTGGTCTGCAGGATTGGGTTCACGAGACCAATCCACGACTCGTGGACTTGATCCCTGGACCCTATTTTGAGTTCTGACAGATTCATACTTAGGATTTTTGGGCTGGTTCCTAGCTTAGAATTTCTGAGGTGTTACAATATCTTCCCCTTGGGATTATTCATCCTCGAATGAAGACTAAACAAGCTGAGTTTGGAGGGAAAGAGCTGCAATTCCTACCAACTGAATTCTAACTGATTTCTAACTGACTAGAGTTCGAAAGATATGAATGCATGCTGAAAATGCAAGAATAGCTGAAGGAACATGAAACTGAGGGGAATACTAATGAGGGAACCGAAAAAACTGGATAGAAAACTATTACCTCAAGCTGGAGTTAAATCGGACGTAAAGAGGTGAAGGTACTTCGTCATCATGGCTGCTTCTGCTTACCAAGTAGCTCCCTCAACTTACTGGTTCCTCCAAAGTGACTTCCGTATTCCTCAACTTACGAACTTAACGATCAAGGATCTCAACTAGGACCTCTTCATAAAAGATATTATCCTTCACACCCACACTCTCTAAAGGCACAACTAAGGCTGGATCACCAATGAATTTCTTAAGCAAGGATATATGAAATACTGGGTGCACTAATACTAAGTCTACGGGCAACTCTAACTCATAAGCCACCTTGCCAAATCGCCTCAGAATCCTGTAGGGGCCTACATAGCGGGGACTAAGCTTCCCCTTCTTACCAAATTTCATGACTCCTTTCATAGGTGAAACCTTCAGAAACACCAAACCATCAACCTCAAACTCTAAGTTCCTTCTCCTCACATCTGCATAAGATTTTTGGCGACTCTGAGCAACCTTCAACCTCTCTCTAATCAGATGGACTTTCTCCATAGTCTCATGAACTAAATCTGGTCCTATCAATGCTGCTTCACCTACCTCAAACCATCCAATAGGTGATCTACACCTCAGCCCATAGTGTGTCTCATAAGGAGCCATCTGAATGCTAGAACAAAAACTATTATTATAGGCAAACTCTATAAGAGGCAAGTGATCATCCCAATTACATTTAAAGTCGATCATGCAAGCCCTCAACATATCCTCTAAGGTCTGGATGGTATGCTCTTCTTGGTCATCTGTTTGTGGATAAAATGCGGTGCTGAGATTCACTTGAGTACCAAGACCTTTCTGAAATAACTTCCAGAACTAAGATGTAAACCGAGTACCCCTAGCTGAGATGATAGACAAGGGACCCTATGTAACCTGACTATCTCACAGATGTAAAGTCTAGCATAATCCTCTGTTGAGTCAGTAGTCTTGACAGCCAAGAAGTGGGTTAACTTAGTCATCCTATCTATTACCACCCAAATCGAATCATGTTGTCTGTGAGTACGAGGTGAACCTGTGATAAAGTCCATATTGATCACTTTATATTTCCAAGTAGGAATGTCAATATCATGAGTCATACCACTCGGTCGCTGATGTTTTACCTTTACTTGCTGACAGTTGGGACACTTAGCAACAAAATCTGCAATGTCCCTCTTTATATCATTCCACCAATAGACTTCTTGTAGGTCACGGTACATTTTGGTGGCACCAGGATGGATGGAGTATCTGGAGCTATGAGATTCTGCTAAAATCCATTGTCTCAACTCATCCACGTTAGGAACTCATAATCGACCCTGATAGTGAAGAACACCATATCCCCCTTGGGAGAAAACCTCTACTCTCTTTTGATGGACTGCACCCTTCAACTGATGCAAGATAGGATCACGGTCTTGCTTATCCTTCACCTCAACTACCTAAGAAGATTCTGACCCATTTTAAACAAGAATACCACCATCTGACAAACTTGTGGGGCGAACTACCAAAAGAGCGAGCCTATGAACATCCTTAGCCAATTCCTTCTTTTCTTCCTCAACATGTGACACACTAATAAGTAGGTAATCTACCAACTTATTGAGCCTTTATTCATGAATTATTTCCATGTTTTGACAAGATTTAGAGGTTCTTATGGCCTTTATTGATATGAATGCATGTACTTTTGGTCAAAGATAGAAAATAAGGAAGTGGACCCAAAAGAGCTCAAAAAGAGTTGAAGTGTGAAGTAATCAAGTGAGATGAAGATTTTGCCGAGGAGAGCGATCGTTGTGCGACATGCACAACCCCTGGTGAGGTCCACACCTCCCTCTGCATGAAGCTCAAAAGAAAGAAGAAGGATCTGTTAAAGGGTGCGGCCGCCGTGCGACACACACATGGCCTGGTGCCAACCGCACCCAACTACGCACGAAGCTGCAAGTACGAGCCAAGTCTCTGGTCCACTGAAGAAGAGCTGTGCGATGCATATAATAATACATGCAAAATACACGTCATGCCGCATAGCTCCCAAGGGGTAATTTTGTCCATTTTTATGTGACGATTTGGGAACATTTTAAAAGCCAATTTAGACATAGTTTTTGGTAGTTTTGAATAGTTTTCAGTTTTGAGCAAGTTTCTCTCCCAAGAAAAGATAGAGGGTTTCACTCTAATCTCTCCATCTTGAACCTTGGATTCATCATACGTGTAAATTTGAGCTTGGATATTGGATTCTTGATACAATTAATGAAAAGGAATTTGAATTTTCCTATGGGTATACTTTATTCTTCTTTTTGCATGAGTGGCTAAGTCTCCTTGTCTAGGGATGTGTTGATGATGGGTACTTAATTAAAGGGTATGGGTCTTGCTTTTTTGTGTTTATAATTGCTAATATGACATGGATCTAGTGATTTCACCATATTTCAATTATAAAATTAGTAGTTGCAAACATTGATTTAAATTACTTGATTATGTTCTTGCTTGAGAAAGGGGTTCATAATTTTGAATGTGAAATTGATAGTGGGTACTTGAGATTCCACCTAGATTGAGGCTAGAAATAGCTCAATTCGCTGGAAACACCTATTTAAGGGTCTAAGCTAGAGATAGTGTGACCTCTCCAAGCTTATATTGGTTGGTTAATGGTAAAACCATGGTGCTTGAACAAAAACCATTGGATAAATGATTGTGAGATCGAAAGATTAACGCCATGCCTAAAACCAATGCTACCTATGTCATTTAGTTAGAATTTACGCAATTGAGCAAGTACCTTGACCCATGTTTGAGTCCCATCAGAAGCACATCCCTAGTTGTCCTCTCTCTTATTTACAACCCGCATTTACTTTATTGTTTTATCTTGAATTGCGAATTGTGATAGATTTCCCAATTCCCCGATTTCCCTTTTTACATTATTTGTTGTTTGGATAATCTACTCTCGTTGTGAGGTCTTTTCTACAATCTCATTGGCTAATTTACCATTACCTGTGGGATCGACCCCGACTTTCATTGGGTAATATAAATATTATTTTGCTTAATGATCATCGTCACCTTCGTAATGGAGAGTGTCATTTAAGCGTTATAAAAAATGACATCGCTGTCGGGGAATGGTGTTTGAGTTGCCTTTTTATTGTGAATTGAAATGACCTTGTAGAGTGTTTATTCTTTTTATTTGGTTTGTTATTTTTGTTTGTTGAGCAGGCATCCCATGAGCGAAGTGGGAGACAACAAAAGTGTAGACAGATTCATAGACGCAGACAATGAGCTCGTAGTTCAAGGAGGGTAGGTACAATCCGCCTACCTCCCATAATTGGAAACATGGTGTTCCATGTCACTAGCACTATGCTCCACCTAATTCAAATGAAAGGTTTATTTGGAGAGGCTGCTCATGAAGATGCAAATAGGCACATTCAAAATTTCGTGGAGATATGCCAACCTTTCATCTTCCAAAACATCTCCCCAAGAATCTGTTCGACTTCGCCTATTCCCCTTCTCTCTAATGGTGGAAGCCACGACTTGATTGGAAGAACTACTAGATGGTTCAATCACCTCTTGGGCTAAGTTGGTAGAGGCTTTCACAGTTAGAGTTTTTCCTACCTCAAGGATGATGCAGTTGAGGGATGAGATTACCAACTTTCGCCAACTTCCCGACGAGCCTTTGTACGAGGCGTGGTTGAGGTTTAAAAAGAAACTCTTATTGGTCCCAACCATGGATTGCCGGATGATGTCCTTCTAAAAATCTTTTATTTTTCTTTGAACTCAATGAACAAGTCTGTGGCCAACAACCTTGAGGGTAATACTTTCATGGACCAACAATTTAGTGTCACCTCAGCCCTTCTAGAGAGAATGACCAAGACTAACCAAGTGTGACACACAAGGGAGGATGATGTTCCTACCACGGGAGTGACCTCATCTATCTTGACAAATGAGATGCGGAAAAAGAATGAAGAAACGGATAAGACCATGGAAAAGATGATGTTGCAGATTGACTTATTGGCTAATCATGTGATGGGGGACAGAAGTGCTAAGACCGTGAATGCTATGAGTACACTAGATATTAAGGATAGTGATGATGAGCTTATGACCATTGTGGATGGTAAAATTTGTTATTTGTCAGTTGGTTCTCATCTCGAGTATTATCGCCCGAGGGATAAGAATCAAGGTTGGATAAAGGACAAGGAAAGAGATGAAAATTAGAGGGACCATGACAAAGATGGTGATAGATACAATAACTAGAGTTCCAATCTATACGTACCTCCAAATAAGTCGGACACCTTGTATCAACCCACCACAAGATATCTTGGTAACTAGAAGATAGAGGATATGTTGTCCTTGGTTTTGAAAAGAGTAGAGACAACAAATATCGGGGTTAGTGAGATTAAAAGTGAAGTTTCAATGCTTCATCAAATCGTGATCTCTCATTCGGCCTCAATCAAGCATCTTGAGGCTCAAATGAACCATCTGTCCACTCAAATGAATCTGAGAATGAAGGGAACTATGACACCACAGCTAATCCTAAAAATAATGTTCATGTTATGGCTATTGTCACTAGGAGTGGGAGAATGAGTGTTATAGTGAACAAGCCCATCGTGGATGTTGTTGAAAAGCCAACTGTTGTAGTAAATAAGCCTAGTGTTGTTGCTTTTGAGGAGCCAAAAGATATTGTTCTTGAAAATGATGTAGAAGGACCGGTAGTTGGGGTGAATCTTGGTGCACCCAACGTTCTGGCAAATATTGATGTTGATGATGAGAGGGAAGAGACTTAATCTCCTCCCCAAGTGGCCATAGATATTGAGGAGTACCCTCCTATTGTGCAAAGTATGCTAACCACACTACCCAAGGGGCCTCCTCCGTACCCTTAAAGGTTAAATAAGAAGAAGGAAGAGCACAAATTTAATAAGTTTGTTGACATGTTCAGTAAACTTTTGATAAATATTCCTTTAGTTGAAGTCCTAATGCAAATGTCGGGGTACGCCAAATTCATGAAGGAGTTGCTCAAGAAAAAGAAATTTTTTGATGTGGGCACCGTTGAGATCTCACACAGTTGTAGCGCTGTGATGACAAATAATGTTTCTACAAAATGGGAAGACCCGGGTGCATTCACTATTCCTTGCACTATTGGGTTGTTTGTGTTCTGGAAAGTCTGGTGTAATTTAGGGGAAAGCATCAACTTGATGCCCCTAATGATATTCAAGAAGTTAGGATTGGGCACGCCCAAACCTACACCCATGTGACTACTCATGGTTGATCGGTCCATCAAGCGACCGGTAGGAATTCTATTTGACGTGTTGGTCAAGGTTGATAAGTTTATTCTCCTGGTCGACTTTGTGATTTTGGATTGCGAAGGGGATATTGAGGTGCCCATCATATTAGGGCGACCAGTGTTGGCTACGGGGAGAGCCTTAGTGGATGTTAAACTCGGAGAGCTCAAGTTCTGAGTGGTAAGCGAGGTAGTGACATTCAACGTATGCCAATTCATAAAGCCTCCAGATGAATTACGGGTAGTCTCGGTGATAGATTTTTAAGGGCAAGCTTGATGAAGCCCTTGAGAAATGTGAAATGGGCAAGACGCCCAAGTTTAAGGTATTGCCAAGTCAGAAACAAGATGATGTTTTGAGGATATTCAAGGAGCAATTCCCCTTTTTGGGGTGGGGCCACACCAACCAGATTGGCATGCTATCCGACAATGACTAAGGATTGAGGTACTATCATCGAGCCGCAACATAAAATCAAGTGCTTCTTGGGAGGTAACCCAAGTATTTTTACTTTTTGTTTGATTACCGTTTGTTGTTTTTGGTTTGTTTTAGGAATGCATGGAGAGGAGAAATAATAAAGTGAAAAAATGAGACAAAAATGGGATGTGCGGATGGCCGTGCAGTTTGTATAAGCTGTTGTATGCGTCTCACAGGCCACCACATCCCAAATCAGTAAACTAAAGGAAAAATTTAAAGTTGGAGGTGACGTGCGCTGGGCTGTGCATTTTGCACGAGCCCTTGTGCGCGTTGCACCTCCATTGCACACCATAACAGAAAGTTGGGCCAAGTTTGGGCATGACATGGTGTGGTGCAAAGCGACATGTGGTCTGAACAAAGGCATGTGTGAATCGCATATCGTGGTGTACCAAGGTAACTTTTAAAATTTTTATTGACCTACCCATTGACCGACCAGACCCGGAGACCGACCTGGTGACTTTTCTTCTTCATTTTTCTCTTTTAAATCTACCAACTTCCTCTTCTTCTCGCATATTTCTCCCAAAAATCTCCCACAAATCCCTCAAACTCTCCCAAAAATATTCTCCTTCTCTCCCATAAACCTTCGCCGCTGCAACACCGCTGGCCACCGTTGTCGTTATCTTTGGGCAAAATCGTGGGTCTCCATTGTTGCACCTCTAAATGCTTTAATTTTTGCTTTCCTTATCCTAATCTTCACTTGTGGTAAGTTCTTCGATATTAAATACATGTTTTTATGTTGATTGGAAACTCATATTGTGAAGCATGCTTTGTACAATTGTCATGTTGATTTTAGGTGAGATCCAAAACTTTTGGGTCCCCAATTTTGGATTTTATTGGTGATTTTGCTTAGAATTAACTTGGTAGAAGTTAAAGTTGTGATAATGCATGTTGATTGTAGTAAATTTTAGCCTTAAAATTTGTGTTTGGGGTGAAGTTTGAGTAACCCACTTGTGATTGATGCATGATTTAGCCCTATGATAGATTGGGTGACGTCATTCTTAAGGGCAAATCATCGTCTTCATGAGGTTTTGGTTGAGAATTGATGTTTGGGTATGAAATTATTACTGCTGATGTTCCCATGTTCTATGTTAAATATTTTATTGGGTGTATGTGATACTTGTTGGAAGGTATGAATTATTGTTGATTGATTGTGCCTAATTGTTTGCAATTGAAGGCTTTATGTTCCCAATGATAGACGGAATAACGTCCTTCTTAAGGGAAGTCGTTGAATTCTTTTTTTGTTTTGAATTGTGTTAATGGATCCCGGGGAAGTCTGATTACCCGGATGATTTGGTGGTCGTATTATGTTTTCCCCCCTTTGTTATATGTTAGATTATTAGTGTATTGCTTGTTGCCAAGTGCATTCCGCATGTACTGTTCCTCGAATCACATGCTTAACACATACGAAGAAAAGGGATTGAAAAATTCCATGTGCTTCCCTGTGCATTTCGCATGTGGAGCTCATACCTTGACATGCAAAATGCACAAGGCATCGCACACTTATGAAATGAGTTGCCAGCTTACTGATTTGAGAGGTGAAGCATGGTGCGACGCGCACTTGTGCTGGTGTGAATCGCACCAGACTTTGCACTCCAGTATAGAAACCACTAAAGGCTTTTGTTGGCTTATGCGAAGCTTCGTGCAACGCACAATTCTGCTGGTGCGGACCGTACGAGGTTTGCACAAGCCTACAGGAACCTATTTTGTTTTTCTCCTTCTTAGCACTCCGTCTTTTTATTTATTACCTTCTTTTAGATTATGTATAGATGCTTGGTTCCTGCTGCTAACCTCTATTTGTAGGAATATATCTTCCAATAGGCGTCATCAAAAGAGGCGAGTTACAAATTGAAGTTCAACATCCACAAATGTGGGCTTGCCTGTGCAAGATGAGGGTCCTACTAAGTCTGAAATCCGATTTGGCCTTGAGGGGATGGAAGCATATTATCTAAAATTTCAGGAAAAGCGACCATTTTTAGAAGAAAAGCAGTTTGAGGTGGAACCATTCGAAGTTGAGTTCCCAAACATACTCGGACAATTTCGTATAAGGGTCTGGGAACACTTTGCCAAAACTCCAGGCCCATATTTCCCCGAGTTGGTACAGTAGTTTTATGCCTCATATCGGGCTAGACAAGTCATTCTAAAACAGAAGGGCCTAACAAACAAGATACCATGCCTTGATTCAGTGTTAGTGAGAGGCAAGGAGGGATATCACCCCAACAACCATCCATTTTGCTATATGGGATAATGAACCAATTCCAGAGTCAAGATATATGAAGCGTGTGGCTACAAAGGAAGACCAATACGAGTGGGTTGCTAGTGTCATCGCAGAAGGAACTCCTTTTTGGGCAATCTCAAAAGGACCCATCTACCGATCAGATCTTAAGTTTGAAGCTTGGATGTGGTTGGACTTTGTATGCACATGACTTATCCCAACTAGTCACACCACCAAAGTAACTATAGAGGTGTCCATTCTCATTGCATATATCATGTCTGGCTTTCGACTGCATGAAGGGGAAATCATTGTCGAACAACTCAAGCGGAGAGCTAGACACGAGTCCACCTTCATGGCCTTCCATGTACTAATATCACTTCTCTGTTTTCAGGCATACTGCCCTATGTTTAATTCAGTAGACAAGACTAGCTAAGCTACTGGCATGGTCCACTTAGACACAAGGCGGGACACAAATGCTCCGCATATTAAGAAAAAACACCTTGCTCGCAGTGCCAAGTCAGTCAATGCCTGTGATGAGAATGTTACTCATTATCATTTGGACACCTTCTCCCATTTTCAAGGAGCATCAAACACCATCCATGTCACTTCCCAAGACACCTCATCTTCAGGTAATTTGCTCAAGCTTAGTCAACTTACTCACAAAATGAGGAGAGCTTACAAAGGATGGATAAGGATATTTCACGCATGATTCAATCCGCTATTAAATCAGCTTTGAAGTCAATAGTGTCAAGTGTGAGCAAGCTTTGTTCTAGAATGGATACAATGGAAGTGGAGGTTGATGAGCTTAAGAAAGTAATAACGCATGTTGAGCCAAAGATTTCTAATTGGGATCTTAATCTACCAGCCCCAAATTCAAATTCTCTTTTAAGAACTGATAGTCTGACCGATGATTAGTGTATGGTCTGAGATCTGAATAAAGAAGAGGGCATATTTGAGATCCAAGAGATAATTGAGCCAAACTTGGTGGCTCCTGATACCATAGTACCACCTACCCAGCTCCACCCAGATTACCATGACTCTTAGGTACCGGAGTGAAGGCGTCAATCTAGGACCATCTGGGCCACTCCTTCTCCTTCATATCATGGATTGATGACTGCACCAGATAAGTGGGAGATTGTGGAGCCATATGGACTCCTTCAGGTGCGATGGGATCCCTCAATTCCATCTGTGGAAGGATTTCAGATAAACCCAGCACATGCTTACATTCCACTACTGGCACCACCAGCCCTACTGGCACCTCGACCTCCTAGGCCACCATTTCGGTTTTACTCGAGGAGGCGTCGTCATCATCATTAGTATAATTAGGAAGTTTTTGCACTCATTCCTATCTGTATAAATTTTTTGTGCATCGAGGGCTATGCGTACTTTAAGTTTGAGGGGGTCTGTAATTATTTGTGAAGCTTAAAGCATGTCTTAATTGTTGATTGGACTTTTGGCCTTATGCTTAATTGTGCCCTCGCCGGGTTTGATGTTTAATTTTGATTGTGTTCTGAGTTAGTCTTACACGATTCCATTGTCTTGCTACCTGTGCTTCGTAAATGTGCTAAGGGCCTACGCCGAGACTTGTTTTTAAAATGACTCATGAGCGCTTAATTGGTATCGCCTTGTTAATAGTATTTAGCAATAAACTCCGAGGTTTTTTTTAATACCACAGTTCTTTCCCAAGGAGTAAAATATTTTCTTTATTTTCTTTTTCCATTGTTTTTGTGTCGAACCGGGTTGGTATTTCGCTATGATAGATTGAGAGGCAGCTTTCTTAAGGGAAAATGTCAAGTTTTAGTTTTAATTTGAGTCCATACTTTACTTGTCTCAAAATGGACCCACCAAAAAATTTCTTGGCAAGAAGTTTTTAAAAATCAAAGGAAAGAGGGAAAATGAACTTTTGAGGAAATCATTCTCTTGTCATGACTTGCACACCCTCAGTTTGGATTGATCGATTCACAAATGAGTGTGTAATAAACTCAGAATAGCTTATCAAAAATCATTTGTCCCAATTAATTTTGAGACTAGTGTTGAGAATCTTTATGATGTGATGCCTTGTGTGGTGAGGCTATACTTTAATTCTTGTGCATGCATATCATCTATAACTTGCCTAGAATGTGATTCAAGATAAAATTCTAGATGTGATCGAGCTTGGAAAATTATCTTAGGCCCTCTTTGAATAGCCACTTCACCCAAGTGACTTCCCTTGACATCAATCCTAGTGAACCCTTTTGAGCTTGTGACCGTTCTTTGGCACCTTTTTTGACACCTTAATTTTTTTGGAACCTCTATCTTGGCACCCGTCCTCTCTAATGTCTTGAAAGTGCAACTTAGCCTAAAAGCCTAAGTTTGGGAGGGAATGAAATGACAACATAGGAAAAAGCCTAAGTTTAGGGGTGTATGTGCTTATGTGGAGAAGAAAAGGAATAAACTTCAAGTGCAAGGTAGCACCTTATGTTGAATTGAAAATTGCTCCAAAAGTTCAATCCAATGAGCAAAATGAAAAGAAAAGAATTGGTGCTACCAAGTGAAAGTGTTACAAGAAGGTTGAATTATCAAGATTGAAAGGAAAAGCTTGGGTTATGTGAGGGAGAAATAAGGTGAAATCAAAGTTCAAAAATATGAGCGGTGTTTGAAATGATAACAAAAAGCATTATGGAGGTGTATTTACTTAAGCCAAATGCAATTCGCACCTTAGCTCTAGCCAACATCGTAACCCGCAAGTCCTTAGTGACTCCAATCTTAGCCACTCTATATTAGTGGCGATTTACATAAAGGGAAAATCTATGGATCGACATGTGTGCACTTGAACTTCCTTGAGAGAGTGAGAGTCTTTTCGGTTATCTTATAATCCTTTGTATTATGAATTTACATGATTGTGAGCGGGATTCTCTCTTGTGGTGAGTGGCATCATTCACTCGAATTGAAATATGAAGTCTCTATTTTAATTGAGAGGAATGAATGAGACAAGTTGTGTGGTGAATCTCGAGGCAAACCTTGATGGCCCATGCCAATGACTTGAGAAACTTTATATCTTGTTTTGAATGAAAAATTCCCTTGATTTTAAATGAGAAATGAAGTCCTTTTGAGAATGTTTTGAAATGATCAATTGCCTTGAGAATGTGGTGGTCCAAATTGAGATGAGCATGGTAGTTGAGTCTTTTGTTTGAGTATTTTTATTTATTATTTTTCTTAATTTTTAGAATAGATTAATCTTTTGTGCCTTGATTGAGTTTTAGAGCATAATTCATTCCTTACCTTATGAGTATCTTGCTTGAGGACAAGCAATAGTTCAAGTTTGGGGATTTGATAAGTAGGTAATCTACCAACTTATTGAGCCTTTAATCATGAATTATTACCATGTTTTGATAAGATTTAGAGGTTCTTAAGGCCTTTATTGATATGAATGCAGGTACTCTTGGTCAAAGATAGAAAACAAGGAATTGAACCCAAAAGAGCTCAAAAGGAGTTGAAGTGTGAAGTGATCAAGTGAGATGAAGATTCTGCTAAGGGGTGCAGCCACCGTGCAACATGCACAACCCTTGGTGCTCTCCGCACCTCCCTCCACATGAAGCTCAGAAGAAAGAAGAAAGATCTTTTAAGGGGTGCGGCCGCCGTACGACACGCACATGGCCTGGTCCGAACCGCACCCCACTTTGCACAAAGCTACAAGTACGAACCAAGTCTCTAGTTCATTGAAGTAGAACTATGCGATGCACACAACAAGACATGTGAAATGCACATCAAGCTGCACAGCTCTCGAGGGGAAATTTTGTCCATTTTTATGTAACGATTTGGGAACAATCTAAAACCCAATTTAGGCATAGTTTTTTGATAGTTTTGAATAGTTTTCAGTTTTTGAGCAAGTTTCTCTTCCAAGGAAAGATAGATGAATTCACTCTAATCTCTCCATCTTGAACCTTGGATTCATCATACTTGTAAATTTGAGCTTGGATATTGGATTCTTGCTACAATTAATGAAAAGGAATTTGAATTTCCCTATGTGTATACTTTCTTCTTCCTTTAGCATGAGTGACCAAGTCTCTTTGTCTAAGGATGTGTTGATGATAGGTACTTGATTAAAGGGTATGAGTCTTTCTTATTTGTGTTTATAATTGCTAATATGATATGGGTCTAGTGATTTCGCCATATTTTAACTCTAAAATTGATGGTTGCAAACATTGATTTAAATTACTTGATTATGTTCTTGCTTGAGAAAGGGGTTCATAATTTCGAATGTAAAATTGCTAGTGGGTACTTGGAATTCCACCAGATTGAGGCTAGAAATAGCTCAATTCACTAGAAACACCCATTTAAAGGTCTAAGCTAGAGAGAGTATGACCTCCCCAAGCTTATATTGGTTGGTTAATGGTAAAGCCATGGTGCTTGAACAAATACCATTGGATAAATGATTGTGAGATCGAAAGAATAATGCCATGCCTATAATGCTACCTATGTTGTTAGTTAGAATTTACGCAATTGAGCAAGTACCTTGACTCGTATTTGAGTCTCATCGAAAGCACATCCCTAGTCGTCCTCTCTCTTGTTTACAACCTGCATTTACTTTATTGTTTTTTCTTGAATTGTGAATTCTGATAGATTTTCCAATTCCCCGATTTCCCCCTTTTTACATTATTTGTTATTTGGACAATTTACTCTCGTTGTGAGGTCCTTTCTACAATATCATTGGCTAAGCAGCCATTCCCTGTGGGATCGACCCTGACTCCTGTCGGGTAATATAAATTTTATTTTGCTTAACGATCGACATCACCTCCGTAATAGAGAGTGTCATTTGAGCATTATCACACACTACCCATGGAAAATCTACTAAGTGTGTCAGCTACCACATTAGCCTTACCCAGATGGTAAAGCACACTCATATCATAGTCCTTGAAAATCTCTAGCCACCTTCTCTGATGAAGATTTAACTCCTTCTGAGTGAACACATACTGGAGGCTCTTATGATCAGTAAGGTATAAATAGTGTCTCCAAATCTTTAAGGCAAAAACCAGTGTTACTAACTCAAGATCATGAGTTGGGTAGTTCTTCACATGAACCTTGAGCTGTCTAGAGGTATAGGCGATGAACTTACCATGCTGCATTAAAACACAACCTAAGCCAACTCTAGATGCATCACAATACACTACGAAACCATTTGAACCCTCTGGTAGAGTCAAAATTGGAGTTGTAGTCAACCTAGTCTTCAATTCTTGCAAGTTCCTTTCACACTCATTTGACCACTGGAACTTAACATTTTTCTGAGTCAACCGGGTCAATAAAGCAGCTATGGATGAGAACCCCTCAAAAAATCTCTTGTAGTAACCAACCAAACTCAAAAAACTCCTAATGTATGTCAGAGAAGTGGGTCTAGGCCAGTTCTTTACTGCCTCTATTTTCTGCGAATCTATTCGAAGGCCCTTCTTAGATACCACATGACCTAGAAAAGCAATAGACTGTAACCAGAACTCACACTTACTAAACTTGGTGAATAACTGGTGATCCTTGAGAGTTTGCAGTACAACTCTCAAATAGTTTGCATGCTCCTTCTCACTCCGCAAGTAGACAAGTATGTCATCTATAAAGATAATAATGAACATGTCCAAATACTGCTTGAACATCCTGTTCATCAAATCCATAAAAGCTGCAGGAGAATTCGTTAATCCAAAAGTCATAACTACAAATTCATAGTGAGCATACCGAGTTCTAAAGGCTATCTTTGGAATGTCACATTCTCTAATTTGAGCTGATGATAACCGAATCTCAAGTCAATCTAGGAGAAGTAACAGGCGCCCTGAAGCTGGTTGAACAAATCATTAATCTTGGGAATAGAATACTTATTCCTGATTGTAACCTTGTTCAACTAACGGTAGTCGATGCACATCCTGAGCGAACCATCTTTATTACGCACAAAAAGAACTAGAGCACCTTATGGAGAGATGTTGGGTCTGATGAAGCCTTTATCTAGGAAGTCTTTGAGCTACTCTTTTAATCCTTAAGCTCAGCTGGAGCCATTCTATAAGGAGGAAGGGATATGGGCTGCGTATCTGGAAAAAAGTCTATCCCAACGTCAATCTCTCACTCAGGAGGGACTCCGGACAGATCCTCAGGAAATACTTCTGGAAACTCACTCACTTTTGGAACTGACTGGAGAGATAGAGTCTCGGACTTGGAATCCTTAACCCGATCTATATGGTAGATGTACCCTTTTGAGATTATCTTTCTAGCTTTTAAGTAAGATCTGAAATTACCCTTTGATGTTAGAGGACTACCCAGCCATTCTAAGACAGGCTCATCTGGAAACTAAAATTTTGCAACTCTAGTTCTGCAGTCGACTGAGGCATAACAGGTATATAGCCAATCCATGCCAAGAATGATGTAAAAATCGGTCATATCTAGCTCTACTAAGTCTGCTGAGGTGACTCTATAGAGGAATGAGAATGGGAAATTTTAGTATACCCTCTTAGCTAAGACTGACTTCCCGACTGGGGTGGACACTGGGAAGGGCTCTAGGAGTTTTTCAGGACTGATTCTGAATATACATGCAATATATAGGGTCATAAAAGACAATAAAGCCCCATGGTCTAGTAATGCATAAACATCAAGAGAGAAGACTTGTAACATACCAGTGACTACATCTAAGGAACTATCTTGATCCTGACGAGATGACATGGCAGAGAACAGTTCTGACACTAACCGCCACCTGTACCAAAAGTAGTACCCTGCTAAGCTGTGTGACCTGTTGGAGCTGATGAAGTAGTAGGCTTAGCTCAATTACCTCCATGTCTCTGCCTGGTGGAGGGGCACTCATTTAACCTATGTCCAAGATGAACACACCCAAAACACCCCTCTCTGCCAGTAAAACACTCACCAGGATGATTCTTCCACACTTAGGACATGTTGGAAAAGTGTGATTACCTGGAACACTTTCCAGTGACTTAAAGTCTGATGCCCTGTTCTTTTGATCATGACGAGGTCTGGGAGATGGAGCACTAGCTGATGAAGGTGTTGGAGCTGAAGACCTCTGCTGAAACTAAGAGCAATTTCCATCGCCCGACTTCTGCTGAGAGTAGTCAAATTTTCCCGTCCTAGCCCTTTTGTTCTCCCTATCTCTTTTCTTAAGCTTCTCCTCTTTCATCTATTGCGGATAGGTCATAAGTCGAGAGATGTACATATCTTCGACTAACATGGTTGTCTTGCACACTTTCTTAACCAAGTTAGAGATACTTGAAATGTACTTGCTAATCCGGGCCCTTGGCTCAGCTACCATTGTTGGGGCATATACCTGGAGAGCTGAGTAAACTTCAATCCATACTCTTGAAGATACATGGATCCTTACCTTAGATTCACGAACTACTCAGCCTTAGCCTCCCTCAACTCTCTTAGGAAGAATCTGTCCAAACAAACTCCCATAAAGCAGTCCCAAGGCATAGGAGTTGCATTCCTGCCCCTGGTGTCCTTCCACTGTGTGAACTAGATGTAAGTCGCATCCTTAAGTTGATAGGATGCTAGCTCAACACTCTCAATCTATGTAACCTGCATCACATCGAGAACCTTCTTTACCTCATCAATGAAGTTCTACGGATCCTCATCTACCTTCGACCCAAAGAACTCTGGCGGGTTCATGCAGATGAAATCCCTAACTCTGGCAGAAGTTGTCCTAATATTTTGGTTAGCAGGAACAAGTTCCTACTGATTATCCTGGTTGGCCACAGCTTGTTCTAACAGTTGGATGACATTCCTGAACCCAGCAATTGTGACCTCGTGGTTCAGAGATGAAGGATTAGTGTTAGCATTGTGACCATTATTTCTATGAGGAGGCATGATCTGAAATGCATAACAAACACATTAGAAGGGAGAACTAGAGTTAAACTCTATTGCATGATATAGATCATGAAAGAAGTGGAGTTTTCCTAAAACGTCTCATAGTCTCCCTCTCATAAGTGTGGCGTGCCTCACACCCATGAAAAGGACTCTACTTAACATGGCTTTCAGACACCTTAGGGCACATAAACTAGTTTTTAATACCAAGTTTATCATGCCATGAGTCTATACCCTGGACGCGACATGGTGCTTAGAGTCACAAGTGACCCCAAGTTAACTCATGGTCTGATATATACTAAGATATTGCATGAATTTAAACTGAGCAGAAGCTAAACTAAAAAGAATATAAGTTTTCAAAATTTAACTGAAGAAATATCTGAGTTTGAAATAAGTCTAAAATAAATAAACTACCTAAAAAAGCTGAAGTTTGACTCTATGTCTGAAAACCTCTATTACTGATGAGTTGTTGGAACAAGCCCCCCCATCTAACTCTAAATACTAAAACCAAAATAAACTAATGAAAAAGTATCAAAAATCTGTCCTTAGATGATGAGGACTCACCACAAGTTGTCGTTGAGATAATGCTGAGCCGAGCTAATCGCAATGCTGAATCTGAGAACCTGAACCTACATCATGATAGGATGCAACACATAGAGTGTATGCCAATACTTTGAATGTACTGAGCATGAGGGATATGCAAAGCTAAATATATATATGAATATACTAAAATGTTGACATATTGTTTGAAAATTGTAACTGAACTATAGTACATAGGCCCAAACATAAATTATGCATAACTCTGAAATGCGGGAATAATCTAAAAAAAAGCATATTGAAAAGCTGTAAAACTGAACTGAGGGCCTAATACCTAAATGCTGAGTCTAATTCTGTGGGAGAGTCTGTTAACCAACATAAACCACATGAGCTAAACATGGAGTCTGATGTATACGCCCCATCGGTAGGACTTAATATACCTTGCTAGGGTATAAAGGCATGGCTGGTGTGATCGCTATTTCTAAGGCCCAACTGAGGGGCTAAGTAACCTATGGTGGCACGCAGTTCTGGGAGTTTAGGGTACATTAAACCCTAGTCCAACTCAGTACTAAGTACTACTCCCAAAATTGATTCTGCTAGCTCATTTAAAACTGAGGTTTTGGAATACTACATCAGAACTTAACTAATCTGAAAATATTATTTTCTTAAAGCTGTAAACTAAAAGTTGACTAAATTTTGTTTGAAATGCAATGCTGGTAACCTAGGTTAAAATCTGAAGGAAACTAATTCATGAAAATATACTACAATTTAAGGCTAAATTTTTGATTTCTCAAACCTTGTAAAAACTCATGTAAATCATTGAAGCTAATATATAAACCATTTAAACAGGATAAAAATCATATACTAAGCATGAGAATTGAATTCTATAGAAATTTGCATAAGAGGGTAAAAACCTTAGTTTCTAAAATCATGAAAATCAATGTAAAAGCCTGATATTTTAGAGATAAGGGTGAACAAGACCCTTACTAAATACCCACATACCCGATAATAGAAAATTCTTGAAGAAAATCTAAAGTTTGAAGCTTGGAGAAGAAATCCCTAGGTTGGTAGAGAAGAAACTATTACCGTTCTTCTTTTTTTCTAAGACTTGAGCGAAGGAATGAGAGAAAACTAGGCTAAGTCTGATTAAAACCTTTTAAAGTAAGCCTAAAATGAGTTATTGTTGGAGTTAAAAGAATAAGAAAAAGTTTGAAATACCCCTGAGTAATTTAAATTGAAAACTGCTGAAACATTTGTGAATTGGGTTCCATGATTGGGAACCACGGTCCGTGGATGGTTTTATGAGCTGTGGAACCCTCTTATGATTCCCTAGGGAAATATTTAGGCTACAGACTAATTTCCACAGTTGCACTCCACGGCCCGTAGACTGTTCCACGATCCGTGGATGCTGGCCGTGGTTCTCAGGGAAAAAGTGACCCTGTAGGTCTGGTTCTACGAGGGGAAACCATGGCTCGAGGTATGATTCATGGTCTATGAATCCCTCTCATGGATCACTGGCCAGAGGTTGGCCTACAGTATTGGGTTCACGAGATCAATCCACGGCTCATGGACTTGGTCCGTGGATCCTGTTCTGAGTTATGACAGATTCATACTTAGGATTTTTGGGCTGGTTCCTAGCTTAGAAATTCTAGGGTGTTACAGATATGTTGATCATACTCCTTAGTTGTTAGTTTTATAGTAGTGTCCATAGGTTTTGGAGCTGGTTTGGCTGCACTAAGTCCAGTTTCTGAGGGTAGCTCAAGTGCATATTTTCTTTGATGCATGACAATTCCTGGACCTTGCAAACTCAATCCCTAATGAATACTTCAACTCCCCTAGATCTCTCATTTTGAAGACCTTGTGAAGTTCAACTTTGGTTTCAATGATCTGATCAAGTCTATCTCCAGTCACAAGTATGTCATCAACATATAGTACTATGATAATTCCATTACCTGTATCTTTGATGTATAAGGAGTGATCATATTGGCTCCGTCTAAAGAAACTACTGATAAGATCTTTAGATAACTTGGCATTCCATTGTCGTGGTGCTAGTTTCAATCCATACAAGGATTTTGAAAGTCTGCACACTTTCTTACTCTCCCCCTGACTTTGAAATCCTTGTGGAAGTTCCATATAGATTTCATCCTCCAAACTCTCCTTGTAAGAATGCATTAAGCACATCCATTTGGTGAATGTGCCACTCTTGAGGATGCAATAACTAGTACAGTTCTGAGAGTAAACATCTTGACAACTGTACTAAATGTTTCTTGATAGTCAATTCCTTCCTTTTGGCTGTATCCTTTAGCTACCAATCTTGCTTTGAACCTTTCTACTTCCCCTGAGGCTTTGTACTTAACTTTATATATAACTTTGCATCCAATAGGTTTTCTTGTCTTCAGTTAGGGGTACCACCTGCCAAGTGCTATTGGTTTCAAGAGCTGCTACCTCATCTTGCATTGCTTCTACCCACCTGGGGTCTTTGATAGCCTCTGCTTAGGAAGAAAGTTCAACAATATTAGAGAAAGCTGATAAGTAACACTGGTATTTATTGGATAAACCATCATAAGAAATGTAGTTGTATAGAGGGTAGGAAATATTGTCATTAATATTCAATGACATAAAGTCTTTCATCCACCCTGGAGGATTTGTGCCTCTGGTGGATTTCCTCTACACCCTTGCAGGTTGGATACTAGAGGATGTACTAGTTGTTGCAGTAGGAGGTGCAGTAGATAGTGGTAGTGCAGGTTGAACTGCTGGAAGATCAGTCACAGGTTGATGATTTGGACTAGTTGTTGTATCATCTCCCCTCGTAGAAGGATGAGATGTTTTATCTAGTATTTGATGACCACCTTGTGGAAAGATGGTTTGAGACTCTTGAGAGGTTGTTGTGTTGAATGGAAATATGTCTTCCCTGAATATGACATCCCTATTGACAAAAAGAATCTTGTTAGTGAGATCAAATAGAATATAACATTTTTGTGTTTCTGAATAGCCCATGTGAACATCCTCTCTTGATCTAGGCATAAGTTTATCTAGTTGATTAACTTGTTTAGCATGACACAAACAACCTAGAACTCTTAAGTGATCAAGAGATGGTTTCCTATTGTATAGTTTTTCATAGGGAGTCATATTACCAATTACAGAAAAAGGAATTCTGTTTATTAAATATGTTGCAACCTTAACACAGTGTCCCCAAAACCCTAGAGGGTATTAGCTTGAATTCTAATTGCTCTTGTCATCTCTAAAAGGTGTTTATGCTTTCTTTCAGCTACATCATTTTGCTGAGGTATATAAGAGCAAGATGTCTGATGTATCACTCCTAGATTAGTAAACAATTCAGTACATGTGTTGTTCATAAATTCAACTCCATTATCAGTTCAGATGATCTTTATGCAAGTGTTAAATTGATTCTGAACATATGATGGGAAATATGTAAGGACAATAGCAACATCAGACTTTAGTTTTAGTAGAAATATCTATGTTATTCTTGTAAAGTCATCTACAATAGTTAGAAAGCACTTATGACCATCACATGTAGAAATCTTGTAAGGCCACCAAAGATCCATATGAACTAAATCAAAAGCATGTAAAATGGCACTAATCCTAACAGGAAAAGGTAATTTAGTCTGTTTGGCACAAGGACAAACTTTGCATTTATTCATGCTATCAACTATAAGATTCTTTTGAGTAGAAAACAACTGATAGAGAATTTTAAAAGGAACATGGCCTAGTCTCTTATGCCATAGTTCTATACTAGTACTATCTGTAGTTATAACATTAAAGTTTCTAATTGAGAAACCACATCCTGCTCTCCGAGGTCCAGGTAGTCTTTGATTGAGTAGCTAGTATAAGCCATCTCTTTCTCTACCAATCTCCTTCACCTTCCCATTGAAAAAATCCTGAAAAACACGAAGTTAGAAAAAAATGTAGCAGAACATTTAAGTTATCTGGTGGCCTTGGATATTTAAAGTAAGTTATACTAGAATTGAGGGAGGTGAAACACATTTGATATAGTATAGTTGTTAGATATAGTACTAGATCCAGTGTGTGTTACATGTGATACATCACCATTAGGCAATACAACTTTCTTTGGATTCACAATCTCATATATTGATCTTTTGTTCAAGAGGTCAATATATGCAGTCATGTGATTGGTAGCCCCTGTGTCAATAATCCATTCAGAAGGACTATTGCTAACTAACAAGGCACTACTATTACCTGACATGCTCACAGAATTGGCTGAGAGCATAGTTTGAGTTTGTTGTTCCAACATCTTGCATATTTGCTCATATTGTTCAAGAGTAATCTTGGAGGCATTGCAATCATTCCTGCATTTTGGACATTTTGAGTGTAGTGTTTTGATTGTAGATTATTTAAATTCTGCTGCTGGGAACCATAGGAAGCCTGAGATACACTTTGAGAATGAATCTGTAGTTGTTGAGGTTGTGTGTTCCAATCTTCAGCTATAACATTGTGTGCACTAGTACCAGTTCTTCTTTGCTTAGCCCTATGATAATAGTTGTTTCCCCTTTGTTCACCATGCCTAGGATGTCCTGGTGGGTATCATATCAACCTATAACAGTCCACTTTGTAATGTCTTTTTAGCTTACAGTGATCACACATAGCATTGGAATTGTAGTTAGAAACATAGTGTCTTTTTCCCTTTGGATAACCACCACCTTGAAAGCTAGAACTATTACCTTGATATCAAGATTTGGAATACATGGCTACTGCATCATTTATACTAAGGGAAGCACCAAGTAAGCCTATAGCATTTACAGATTGAGCCACAAATTTTTGACTCTCATCATTCATAATCATTGAGTATGTTGCATTAACAGTTGGTAAGGTTGTCATTAACAAGATTTGACTTCTTGCGAGCCTGTAAGTAAGTATCATTCAGCCCCATTAAAAACTGATACAACTTTTGCCTTTGAAGGTATACCAAAAAATCCTTAGATGTTTCACAATTACAAGCCGGGGATGAAACCATAGACTCAAATTCATCCCACAAATCCTTCAGTTTGGTATAGTACACAGAAACAGACTGAGCCCCTTCTGAAATAGTGGCTATTTCTTGATGTAGATTGAAAGTTCTAGAACCATCAACCTTATCAAATCTTTTTTTTAAGTCCTGCCACACAACTTGTGCACTAGTTGCAAACACTACCCCTCCAAGAAGATTACTAGATACTTAAATGGCATTAACTTTTTCTCACTGATTTTTCAATTCATCAGAGAAATACTCTTTTTTACAGGAACCATCAACCATACCATATTTGTTTCGACCCAATAGGGCAATTCTAACTGACTTACTCCACACAACTTAGTTTTCACTCCCTTTCAATTGAAATAAGATAATAGTTATACCTGATACATCAGAGGATTGGAACTCCATTGTTTTTCATTGATGGACCAGCTCCATTCGACTCATATGTCATTTTGCCTTTACAGGATCAATCGCACACCGAAAGATAAATCCTAATTTCTTGAATCAAGAAAACTAAGACAATTGTAAGATTGTATGCCAGCTGATTCAAATCAGCATTGCTCTGATGCCATGATGATAAGTACAAAAATTGTATTTAGACAGAAGTAGAAGAAGATAACAATAAGAGAAGAGATAAGTGAGGGAGGAGAAGAGGGAGGAGAAGAGGGAGAAGACAAATCAAGCAAGAAGCTTAGAGAAAAGATTTATTATTCATCATAATGTGTATAGTACAAGTATACGTGTATATATATAGTGAAGGTAGTTAATTGATTAGCCTAGTAGCCTACAGTGTTTATAATTAACTAATTGTTGTTCATAACTAACTTTTGTAACAGTTACTGCATTATTTAACTTTGTATACAGAGAATATTTATTCCTTTAGCTTCATAGTTACTCCTCAACAATTACCTCTAAAAAAAGAGCTTGAACATAAGCCAGTGACAATTGCAGGGATAGAAAATGGTGCGGAGCATAACGGATTAAACATAGAAGATTATGCTATGCGAGGCGAGGCGGGGGGGTGAAGTCTTTGCTGGTTTAAGCAGGTTTGTCCCGCAATCGTTCCTTCCCGTCCTATTGTCATCCCTACCTACTTTAAAGCACTTTCGAAAGGTTTTAACAGAGCCTTTGAATTAGACTAATTATGCGTCACTTCTGAAAACCTAGAGGTTGTTTAGCTGAAATTTAGTTTTAAGTAAAAAAAACAAATGTCTTTCTTTGTAGCTCTTTCCCCGATATCTTTAAAATTGATCAATCTCATTTTTAATCCAATAAATTAAATACCTTACAATAAAAATATATCTATTGAATAATTCTATTACTCACTTTTACTTGTCAACTATGAACTTTGCAGGCCCCTAAAAATAATAATTGATATAAGTATTTTACTATGACATCCGTATTAATTGATGTCTGATATTAGATGTTGGAAAATAATGTAGAAAATATGAAAATCTATTTTTGAAATAGTAAATAAAAATGAACGAAGGAGGTAATATTTAATCCTCGTGTCATAATCCTGTTTGTCCATAAATATTATTCACTTTATTCCAGAATTCTTGTTCGACCATAAAAATATCAAATACAACTTGAAGTTATATTTGGGATTTTGGAAGAGGTGTTTTCACTTTATTTGGTTTTACTTTTTAATATATTTTTTTCAAAAAAATCTAATTTTTTTATTTTTATAAAATAACCAATTTAAATTATATTCATATTCAATTTTTTTCTAATTTTTAAAAATAATGCATTTGAATTTTAAATATTAACTCCAAATACTATGGTGAGCTAAAACTTGTACACAAACCAAATCACCTAAAAGTAGAAAGAAAACAAATCAAAGCTAAATTTAACTTTTTACTCCCAAATAGTCAATCCCTGTCCAACAAAGCCTAAGTTGCCAATGGCGATGGAGAAAATAGGAGTATTGATGACATGTCCAATGTTATCGTACCTAGAACAAGAGCTCAACAAGCATTTCAACCTCTTCAGATTATGGGAAGCTCCTTCCAAGTCCGACTTCTTGACTCGGCACAGTGACTCAGTCCGAGCTGTTGTGGGAAACGCATTTTTTGGTGTTGAATCGGACCTCATCGACGCATTGTCAAACTTGGAAATCGTATCATCTTATAGTGTGGGTTTGGATAAGATTGATTTGGCAAAGTGTAAAGAGAGAGGAATTAGAGTTACTAACACTCCTGATGTGCTCACTGATGATGTAGCAGATGCAGCGATTGGACTGGCATTGGCCACTTTGAGGAGAATTTGTGTTGCTGATGGGTTTGTAAAACGTGGGTTATGGAAAAATGGCGATTTTGAGTTGACAACAAAGGTTCCTTCTTCCTTCCATTTATATTTTCAATGCACATGTGAGTTTAGCAAAGCATAACCAATTGCAAGCCTTGATCACCCTGATACTAAGCGGTCATTTGGTACTTGAGATAAGGATAATAATCCCATAGAATTTGGGACTAACTTTATCCCATTTTTGGTTATGGGTGTGGGTATTAATTAGTCTCGAGATTATTTTATCCCACCATTTGTACTAAAATGGTGAGATTACTATCCATATAGAAGGTGGGGTAATATAATCTCATGGGACATCCTTGCCTATCCCATCCTGCATACGAAACGACCCCTAAGGGTTTGAATAAAGATAGAATGGATATTGAGAATTCATATCTTTACCCCAATTAATTTGAGATTGAGGTATATTTGATTCATATGACAAAAAAATAAGTAGTTTATTATATGATGAATTTTATCTTAATATTAAAGGCCTGAATGTAGCAAAATGGATACTGAGAATTTATATAATCAACCTCAACTAGTTTGGGATGGACCGATTGAAGCTTATTTGATTACTCAGACATCACAATCTAGCGGGGTAAATGGGCTGCCGTATAAAATTTAAAGTTACTTCACAATCCAAAAAGTTAAAAGATTAATCTTTTTGGCCATGTACTGATGTATAAAAATCTGCTTGGCAAATTATTTGTCAAGTAACCTATTTGGCTCTCGGAAATTGAACATTGGCAATTCTTTTAGGACAGCCACCTCATACATTGGTAATGTACTTTCCCTTATTTGGGACCTTGCTTTCTGGTTATTGTTTATTGATATAAGTGTTGATTTCATTGTTGAGTCTAAATAAATAATGCCAATTCTGGAATTTTATTGGTTTATTTACATTGTCACTGTTATGTCTGGATTTTGGAACTTGAAATTTACTCCCAATTGTTGAAGTCTATGTCTCCCATTTCAATTTTCATGGGATGAGATATGAATTAGCAACATGAACCAGGTATGATGTTATAGGTAATTTTCGTATATCACTTTGATCTAGACGGAATAGATCACCTTCTGCTAATTATTTATTTGGTCAAGTGTAGTATAATCGCAAAATGAAGTACAACAAGGGTGCTATTGACATAGGAAGATCTGACCACACTGACTATGCTGCTTGGATCAGCATTAGAAAGTAAGGACAGAATGACAGTTTTCTCAAAAAACTATGCCATGAGAAATTACCATTCAAAGTCACCTTTCTGGAATGGAGGATGGTGCAGGGAAAACTGCCTTGACAACATTCTGCCCAAATTTGACAATCATATTATATCAAGATGCTAATGTTATGCAGTACCAGCTAAAGAATCAATTTGAAATGTTTTTATGGAAAGTCAACCTGCTATTTACTCGTGGAATTTTTTTGAGCTCCTTTGGGAATAACTCATCAGATCACTCCCACTAGGAGACTGCTCAGAAAATGGTTTGAAGTCAAACCACGAAACAGAGTTCATAAAATGTTGCTGCTGATTACTCATTTGGTGATCTGCTGGGAAATTTGGGAAGGTATTTGCTCTTGTAGATATGGAGAACGGGAGAAGATGGCATAGAGTGGTATGAAACATCAAGCTTTTTGGATCCCTAGAACAGCTACTAACCTGGCCTTCCCTAACTGTGACATGGATATCAATTGGAGTAAAATCTGTAAAATGGCGGAGAGACTGAAACCTATGCCAAGATCCACAACTGTATTGTGGCAATTACCGGACCAAGGAAAGGTTAAAGTCAATTCAGATGAAAGCTTCCTGCGATCTAGTGGGAAAGCAGGAATTGGTGGAATTAATAGAAACTATAAGTTAGAGATGATAATGGCTTTTGCTTTTCCTACTAAGTGCAGTAGTAATAACCTTGCTGAAGCCTATGCAGTAAAGGTTGGAGCAGCTTGGTGTGTCAGTCATGGATACACTATTTTTGTGATGGAACTAAACTCCCTTATAGTGGTGAACCCACTGAAAGAAAGGAGCACTGAGAAGTGAGAATTGCAAATTAAGAGTTACCAAAGAAGACAACATTCAGATTTTATCTCAAGCAGAAGTTGAAGTCAAACACTGTTTTAGAGAATCTAATCAAGTAGCGGATAGCTTAGCTAAATATGCTGCTACTCTTCAAGATGTGACTTATCTGGCTAAGTTTTAAGATTTGCCTAGGGGTGCTAGGGGCCTTACCAACTAAATAGGTGCCAAATGCCTAGTATTAGGATCAAGTATGATAAGACAATTTTTTGTGAGCTAAGTAGTAGTTTTACTCATCTGTGTGGAGTACATGGTGTTTGTATCACACAGCTTTTGTAGGAGGGTAGGCCAACTCCCTTCCATTGTCCCATTATGCAATAACACACCCCAGAGCTTGTGGGGAACTGTATTTAAAAAAAAGAGTGCTAGTACTTAAAGGAGTAAGTACTTCCTTTGCAGCTTTTATGATGCCTGCTGAGTCTTGAAATAGTATGGATATATCATCACAAGGTCTCAAAATATGTAAAACAGTACAACATAATGATCTTCCATTAGATCTGGATCTTTCTTTTTTCATGATAAAAATTTAAATGCTGAATTCTTCTGTTTTTTTGGTCTTTTATTTCACTTTTAGCAAATGATGACTGCTCCTTTTTTCAGTTCAGTGGTAAATTGGTTGGCATAATTGGATTGGGCAGAATTGGTTCAGCAATAGCAAAGAGAGCTGAAGCTTTTGGATGCCCCGTTAGCTACCACTCCAGATCCAAGAAACCAAACTTAAACTACAAATACTACTCTACTGTGGTCGATTTGGCTGCAAATTCTGAAATCCTTATTGTTGCATGCGCTTTGACTGAAGAAACCCGAGACATTGTCAATCGCAAAGTGCTTGATGCATTAGGTCCAAAGGGCATCTTAATCAACATAGGACGAGGTGCACATGTAGATGAATCTGAACTAGTAGCTGCACTGATTGAAGGTCGTATTGGCGGGGCTGGTCTTGATGTTTATCAGAAGGAACCAGAGGTTCCTGAACAATTGTTTGGACTTGAGAATGTTTTTCTATTGTCCCATGCTGCAAGTGATACAGTAGAAACTTGCACGGCCATGGCGGACCTTGTTATTGCAAACTTGGAAGCTCATTTTCTTCAGAAACCATTGTTGACTCCTGTGCTCTGAACATGTTCATTCATCAGTGCTTGTTGGGCTATCAACAGGAGTTGTATCTTTGAACTCATTGAATATTGCCAAGATTCTTGAATTGTATTCTTTTTTCTTTGATGATGAAAGACTACTTTAGAGTAGATGTGGTTAATGAGTATAAACGAGATATACTAATAACTGGAGAATGATCTCAACAAGTTGTTGGAAGATTCTTAATCTATGCTTCTAAAAATAATCTTTTTAAGCTTTCATTAGCCAATACTCTATCATGTCTAACTTTTGTATTAGTTAGTTCACCACTTGCACTATTCCAAGTAAGTTTTGTACCACAACAACCCAAATCCAGTAGGTCACAACGGTTGATATTATCCCTAAATCTTTTGGCTCTTGTTCTGTTGGACGATGTATCATTTCTAAAATTTCTTTCACCCAAGCTGCTAAAGTCATTAAAATATCCTATAAGCATCCAAGGTTGATCAAAATGAATAACTTGGTAGTTAGAGGATGTTGGACTAGCAGTAATTGTTTTTGTATTCCACAGAACCCAAAATCCTCAAAGTCCGTCAATTTGGGTCTTCAAAATTAGACCCCCTTGAAAGGCACTAACTCTACTCAGATATTAAACAAGTCATTTAGATGTAAGGTTATATGGTTCAGTAATCCTTTTTATGAAAATTTAGTAGCGTGTAATTGGTCGAAAGCAGAAAATAATTTTATAGTTGTTGTTGCCGACTTCCCCAGAAAAACAAAAGTTTGGAATAAGAATTTTTTGAAAATATTTTTTAAGAAAGAAGAGAGCGAATTTTGGCTTGATTAGAGGGGATCTAAAAGAGCCAAGAGAATTGTTTCTCTCACATTATATTTATTGGAAATTGATATGAAAAATCAACTTCAGGATCTGTTAAGAAATGAAGAAATCTTTTAGTATCACAAGTGTAGACATAATTGGATTGAGAATAACACTTAAGTTTGTTTTTCATGGCTCTTCTCTTTATAGGAGAAAAAAGTCTGAGAATTAACAGGATTAGAGATGACAGTGAAAATTGAATCAACAATCATAAAATTATTAAAAGCTTCATTACTGATTATTTTTCTAAAAATTATTTTATGCTCAGAATGTCAGTATGGATGTGATATACCTCGACCACATATGATATCTGATCATATTCGTGATACACTTAGCTTTATCTCTTCCAATTCAAAATTTTGAATACTATTAGAATACTAGGTGATTTCAGAGAACATGGCCTCGATGGTCTTCAAATCTTGTTCTATAAAAGATATTAGAAGCAGGTAGGATCTTCTTTCTATCATTTTATTAATGCCGGTCTTCCTAGTGCGCTCGTTGCCACTAGGCAGTCATCTTTGATCCTGATCGGCCGACCTTCCGATCCTGAGACAGAGAGTTCAGCTAGCAATTCTTAGCAAAGAATAGAGTCATGGAATAAGCCTCATCCCCGAATTCCACCTCTTTCCCACTTATCTTTATCACAAGTGTGGTCAGATGTCTCTTTTTTAATTTGCATAAGACTTGTGTACCCATTGCTCATTCGCGTTGCAAGGCTGTGCAGGGAAGCAGTTTCAACAAATAGTGATCAGTCGGTGGTGAAATTATGGGAGAGACTCAGGGACCTTGTCCATAAGGATAGTGTTGGAGATCAGATTTCTCCTTTCGCTGAAAATGAAATGAAGAAGATGACAATGGTGAATGACCAAGCTCTCAGACAAAAGTCAGAACCTTCGAGAGAATCGAAGTCTTTTATTTCTTCAGCCTCAATTAATCACAGCCGCTTATCAAGTGGCCTCAACTCTCAATCTCAGCCCTCCGTTTCTATTCCTGATGGAAATGATTATGATAGCCTCCAAATGCCACGTGTATAGGACAGCTATTTAATTATTTCCTTTTGTTTCTTTTCCTTCAAGAATTTGTTTTGAGTTAGTTATAGTGTAGCTAATGAAACGAGTACAAGTGTACAAATAAGAGTGGTAGGTTTTATTCTTTATTGTGTGTATAAATACATGTACAGTTGATCAATGAAAAATACAGAGAAAAAATTCCCACAAATTATTCTACGTTCTAATTTCTAACATGGTATCAGAGCAAGGTTGAGGCAGATCCAGATCCAATTTTCTTTTCTCTGTCAATTTTTCAATTCCAGTCTCCTCTTTTCCACTCCCTGTTAACCCAAGATTCCTGTCAAAATTCAGGTATTACTCAGGTTGAAGGTTCAGCAAACAAAACCTATATTGACCAAATTCATCCCTTTTATCTCCATCCCTCAGATTCACAGGGGATGATGCTGGTGACCTTTGTTTTTAATGGAAAAGGATATGGAGGTTGGAGGAGAGGTATTCTCATTACTTTATCTGCTAAGAACAAGATGGGATTTATTGATGGATCCATCTTGTGTCCTCATGATTCACCAGATCTCGTCAAAACTTGGACAAGGTGCAATGATATGGTGATTTTCTGGTTGCTGAACTCACTCTCCAAAGATATTACTGAGAGTGTTCTCTATTCCAGAACAGCTAGGGATATCTAGAATGAGCTTGAGGAAAGATTTGGTCAAAGCAATGGACCTCAACTTTATCAGCTGTAAAAACAAATTAGTGAATCAGTACAAGGAAATCTTGATGTAGCCAGTTACTATACCAAGCTCAAGCGCCTATGGGATGAACTGGACAGCTTGGACATCTCTCAACACTGTCGATGTGACTGTATTTGTGGTGGAAAAGTGAAAACCACAAAATCTCAGCAAGATACTAGGCTAATTCAGTTCCTTATGGGACTGAATAAAGCTTATTCTTCAACTAAGAGCAATTTGCTTATGCTATCTCCATTGCCCTCTGTAAATCATGCTTACTCTTTGTTGATAAGGGATGAAAAGCAAAAGGAAGTTCAAAACTATTAGCAATCAGGTGACTCAGCTTTCTTTGCTGGAAAACAACACTATGGAAATCAAAAGTTCAATTATGCAAGGAAAGGAAGTCCAGAGGTGAAGAAAGGGAATATGTTTTGTGTCTATTGTAAGAGAACAAATCATGTAGTAGATGATTGTCATAGGCTACATGGTTACCCGATAGATTTCAAGTTTACCAAGACCAAGAAGATTCCCTCTGAGAAGTATCCTACAGGTCCTAAAAGTAATGCTGTTTTACCACTTGAGGAAAACATGCTATGGGAGATATGCCTATCACACAAAATCAGTACCACAATATTTGTCACATGTTTAAGAATGGACAGAAAATAACTCAAGCTGATCAGACTCCTGGGGACATTGTTTCTGCACATTGTGCTGGGTTTCCACTCCTCCTTTCACTAAACCTTTTATTTATTGTAATATCAATTCTATCTCTGGATCTTAGATTCAGGAGCTTCAGAGCATATGACCTCCGAATCAAGTCTTCTTTTCAACATCAAAAACCTTCCAAGGCCCATTTATGTTACTCTACCTAATTCCCTTAGAGTTTTAGTTTTTCAATCAGGTTCTACCAATATCTTACCTGGTTTCACTCTTCACATTGTCCTCATTGTTCCTAGTTTTAAGTATAATCTCTTATCAGTTTATAGATTGTGTACTCAATTTAACTATATCCTATTTTTCACTTCTCTTGGTGCTGTCATACATGCCCCTTCACTGAAGAGACCAGTGGTACTTGGTAAAGTAAGACATGGACTCTACCTTTTGCATTCAACAACATCCAATCAAGTCATCTCTAGAGCTGATACAAGGCTGAATAAGAACTCTAGTTCATTTTCTTGTATACAGTTATCTAATGACAAGTTTTCCAATTCTGTTTTTCCTTCTCTAGTTACACCTAGTGATATAAGCCTATGGCACAACAGGTTAGGGCATATGCCCATTTATAATATGAAGAACATTTTCCTTTTTGTTTATGTTCAATCTTTATCTCATCCTTGTGATATTTGTGCTAAAGCAAGACAAGCTAAATTACCTTTTTCATCAAGTACTAAGTCCACCACACACATTTTTTATCTCATTCATATTGATACTTGGGGGTCTTACAAAACCTCCACTTATGATGGTTTCAGGTATTTCCTCATTATAGTTGATGACTATAGTAGAGCTACCTGGACTTTCCTACTCAGTACCAAATCTAATGCTTTCCCTATTCTTAAACACTTTCTTGCTATGATTGAAAGGCAATTCAAAACTAAAGTGAAAATTATTAGGTCTGATAATGCCATGAAACTGGGCAGCAGCCAGTCAACTTCTGATTTTCTTGCCTCACAAGGAATTTTACACCAAACCACATGTGTTTCCACCCCTCAACAAAATGGAATTGTTAAGAGAAAACACAGGCGCCTCCTCGAAACTTGTAGAGCCCTTCTTTACCAATAAAATTTACCTCTCAAATTCTGGGGGGATTGTCTTCTAACTGCCACCTACTTAATAAACAGATTTCCCTCTAAAGTGCTTAAACTCAAGACACCTTATGAGCTTCTTTTTGGCAAACCACCATCTTACTCTAACTTAAAAAGTTTTGGATGTCTTTGTTATGCATCTTCCCCTTCATTACACAGATCAAAGTTAGATTCTAGGTCCATCAAATGTGTTTTCTTGGGTTACCCTTTTGGCAAAAAGGGCTATAAGTTACTAGATTTGAGCTCACAAAAGGTTTTTATTTCAAGGGATGTTTTGTTTTATGAAGAACATTTCCCTTATTGTACTATCGTTTCACCTTCTATTGATCATACTACTTCCACTGTTCCAGATCCTATATTCCCCACTCCTCCCCACCTACATTTTCTTATTCTTTTTCTTTCTCTCCATCTTCTTTTAACCCTGTGTCACCTCCACCCTCCTCTCCACCACCTCCTCCACCTCCCCTGCCACCTAGCCCTCCACCTTCCTCTCCTATCCCCACTGTTTCTATTCCTCCTTCTCTTAGGAGGTCTGCTAGAGATCATCATCTACCCTCCTACCTTCAAGACTACGTCTGCAACACAGTTATTCTCACTAATCTTACTTCCCATTGTTTTGCTTCTCCAGTTTCTCCTTCCATTCTCCCTTTTTTTGCTCTATCTACTTCTAATCAGTCCCTGGTAACCTCTATTTCCAGTATTTTTGAGCCCACTTCTTTCTCCCAAGCCTCTTTACACCCAGGCTGGCAAGAAGCAATGTCCAAGGAGATAGCTCCACGAGCACTTTCTTTGTAACCAAGTCCCCGTAGTAGCTTTCTTGTCACTCGGGGGATAGGAACCGGTGTTGGTCATAATCTTCCTTGGTGTCTGAAGAATTATCATGCACTGAGTTTCATGAAGCAAAGCCATGATTGTTGTTTGGTACCTGGAAAAAAAACATAGGTGAGAATAGGGCATAGATATGAAATATATTGCAAAATGAGTCATCTATGTTAACAGAATGATTAGATGTTTCGTAATAATGTCTTAGAAAAAATTTAAAAATATGATAGACCAAGATTCATGTCTCAGTTGTCACAAATGCGAACATAGTCTGTCAGGGATTCAGGTTCTTCGCATTTGCGATCCTACTCGCAATTGTGACCCCCTCTTCCTTTTTTTTATTTTTTATATTAAGCCATCACCAAGGGGCGTGAGTCCTTGATGTGGGGGGTTAGGCTTGACATGGACCAAGACCTCTAATTCGAAAGTTACACAGGATCCAATTTGGGACCCCTCTTCCTTGAGACACCCTTTTTCACATCGAATTCTTTTGGGCACAAGGTTCATCACATTCAAATTCCCACACATATTTTTGACTCACAAAAAAGCAATATATCTCATGTCAATCTTATAAACACACAAACTCATAATTTTGGCCAAGAATTTCATTCAGGCCTTTTTTCAAACACCATTAAAGTACAATATTCATCACCCCTATTTCCCCAACAATAGGTACTTAAATTTCCCTATTTTTTAGGCACACACACAAACTCTCGTTCACAATGTCAATCTTCGCTAATGTAAGCCCTAGTTCATGCCATTAGAGAGGGGAGAGACTACCAAATTAAGAGAAGAGTAAGAAATGAGCTTTCATACCTTTTGGATTTGCAAGGAGATGCGTTGATTTCTTCGATGGGTGAAAGGAAAGTGTCAACTTTCTTAGAGATGGAGAGTAAAAGTTTGAAAGAAAAGAAGTTTTTTCAATTCTTATTCGATTTAATTAATGAGCAACTCGATGGTTATAGGCCCAAGATGTCGCAATTGCGAGCCGAGGCTGAAAAATTTATCGGTGCTTTAGCGAAGTGTCGTTCTCAACGGCATCATAATCTTCGAGCATAATTAAATTTAGATGAAAATCCCGCCTTATGTTATGGCCGCCCTCCAACTTACGGCCTTTATGCTACTACTATTGTGATGTGAGCGGTTCAAATTGGTTGAATCTTTCTCAATCATCTTGGCCGGTTCTAAAGACTGCCCTCTCTCGGCTGGATCTTGGTCCAGCCTACTACGAGGATCCCGTATCCAGCAACCCAACCTATACAAAGGGCATCAAAGCCCCTTGACTAGATTGGAGCTATAAAGCTTACCTTATTTATTATTATTTAAATGCATCTGACATACATTATCAGCCAAAATCTTGCTCCGGGGCAAGAGTTGTATTGAAGATGGGTTCTGAATCTGTTATTTCAAAGTGCATATACATATAATAAAATCACTTTCATTTATAAATCACTATGGATTCACCTAACCTCCATTTGGGAGATCAAGTAATGTTGTTTTTCAATAGTTGATTAACTACATGTAGAGCAGAGCAGCACCAATCATTCCATTAATCTACTCATACATACATGACTAACTAAATAAAACCCACAATTTCTTGGAAGCATACAGTGGCCACAAAAAGAAAAGGAAGAAGATCCAGTTTATGCACAAGGATGAAACTGGCATTCTTCTCACTACCTTCCCAGATCTTGCTTTCAAAAGTAGTTAAAAAAAATTGAAGTGAAAAAGGGGGAGGGGGTTATGAACAAGAGGAATGACCTAACTAAATCTCCTCTTTTTCTTCCTTTGATGAACAACCAAAATCAAGGAGAAGAGGCTCCTTTGAAGATGAGGAAGTTGAGAGTCTCCAAAGTGAAATAGATAAATGTTCCTTTAGTATGAGTAAAGAAACACCCAAAGTTTGATCCCACTACACACTGCCATCCACCTCCATATTTCTTGTCAAATTCCTGCATTAAAGAAAAGGCAAAATTGGTACAATTGTATGGAAAAGATTGAAATTTAAGAATGTGGAAGTGGGTAGAAAAGGGGGAGACCTTCTTGATGTGAGCAGCAATAGATTTGCAGTCTAAAACATCATAAACATCAAGAGCTTGAGAAGCACATGACATAGCTTGGATCTGCATCTTCACTGGCATATCAGTGTCTTCAATCAGAGCTTTGCCTTCTAACATGGTGTGAAAATTAATCCAGAAGCTCCCTTGCAGTTTCCAGAATGTAAGATTTTTTTATGTAGAAAGGAAATTGGTCATCCCAATCTCATAATTATTGAATGCAAGTTTCCAAATGTAGAGGAAGCAGTCATGTGGTGTGCTGGCACATAGTAGTCCAAGTTGAGTGTCGTGTTCTTCCTCACTTTAAGGACATTTTTAACATTATTCTATTGTTTGATCCTTCTCTTGCTACGTCATATCCTACTGGATAACCCATCTTCAGGATAAACTCCCTGAGGCCTCAAATTAATCCATTTATGCTTTTCTTTCCTTTTTGGTGATTCCATTCAAATGAGGGGTATTTTTGATATCTTGATAGTGGCATGGATATATTTGATCATTTTAGTATAATAAACGAAAATAGAGGAATATTTTTAACCCTTTTTTCTTAATTATAAGTTAGAAGGCTTACAGACTTCTCCTTAATTAGCGGAAGCGAATTTATAATAATCAAGATTTATAAAGTGATTGAATTTTTTTTGTTAACTGCCTAGACATTTTCAAAAGATGCAGAGCGTTTTTCTTTTGTAAAATCTAGTTGTTATATTATAGTGGATTTAGGAGAAGGATGAATCAACAGCCGAATTAGCATTCCTTACGAGAGTCATCAGTGCATAAACTGCAAAATATAGACAGTGTTGAAATCAAGAGAAAATATTCCAGTCATATAATAAGAGATACTTATCATAATATGACATTCAACGAATATTTCATAGGATATTTTACGCTTAATTGTATGATAGTAATTATTTACCTTGTTAGTCTAGATTGAGATAATTACAAAAACGTGTTGTCCGCAGACACGCATCGATAAACCTCCTATTGTACATTATTTAATAACCAATAATTCAATAAGGAATCTTGTCTCTTCTTCTGTCTCTCTTCAAATCTCAAATGATAGTTATTGACTGATATTTGAGTAATTCATATGAGTAGTTTATTTATTGCGAAAACACCAGTAATATTGGATGTAAGCTTGAGAGCATAACCAAAAATAAAATAAAATAAATGTTCATTGTCCACTTAAGAGCCAATGAACAAAAAAAGAGAAAAGGTATAATTAAATATCATCTATTTAAAAGTCCAAAAGGGAAAGACGGATGTTGACTTGAGATCATGTGGTCCACTGGACCCTAATATCTTATTAATCTATAACTAGTGAATGATCTTATAATGTGATTCGAACTTTTTATCATTTATTAAAAGTCTCTCCTTAAATAAAATTGCCTAATTATTATTTTTCTTTAATTATTATCATTTAATTATTATGCTAATATTGAGGACTTTAAAATTAATTACAATAACTATAATATCTTATTTATTTTTAATAGATAAGAACTCTTAATATTTAATATTTTAAATTAATTAAAATTTTATTTTTTAAATCTTTTCTTATTTGAATTATATTGTAACTTTAATTGCAATATTATATACTTATTTTTTTTGTATGTAATTTTTTATATTGACACGATACACACGTGCAAAACACGTACACTGAACTAGTTCCTTAAGTTTGCAAGCAAAGAAAATGATATATGACTTTATGAGGCGTGAATGGGGTCGATTTGAGAACTCAAGAAAGATCGAATGATGAAAATTGACATGATAAGGGAAGCCATGAATTTGACATGTTGAGCCAAATAAATCATGAGTAAATATTGATTTTTTTCTACAAGCATTCAATATTGAATTTCATGATTTGATCAAATTCAGATTCAGGGTCCGTAAACCTAATGATGTGAAACCTTATTCATATACTAGCCCGTAAACGCCTTGCGCCATTACTTCAAGATCATCATAAATATCTCATCAAATCATTGGCTATGTTATGAATTATCAATTATTGAGCTAAAACATGCCCAAAGATAATCTTGATATGATGTGATATTTTTTATTTTAAATCAAATTTGTCTAATTTTTTCCATACGTCTCATAACATTAAAAGAATTTGAAATCTTTATAAATAATAATTATTTTTCAACTATTAATATGAGATTTTGTTCAAATAAACTTACTCCACGTACATACTCAAACATTAACTATGTAAATTGTTGCTTTGTAGGTAAGATATTGATATCATGATCCTAAACAGTCCCAAAAACATTTTCCTCAATTCACTTTTACTTATTCAATATTAACATGACATATTTTTTGAAAGAGCAATGAATAGACTGATAAGTTTATTATATCACTTTAGAATATAATAAATTTAATATTTCAAAAAATGACTATGATTAAAAATAAGAATAAATTATAAATTAAGTAATAAATTATCTCTTGATTTACTAACGTATACTAAACAAGTAAAAATGGACTAACACTCTGTTTGGATGGTTGTTTTCCATGGTATGGTATGGTATGGTTATTAACAGTACCATGTTTATTTTGATTGTTACTTTAAATATATGGTATGGTATGGTTTGATTCCATGGTTAGGAAACCATAAAAAGCCCCATTTTATGTAACCACCGATTTGGTGGTATCCCATGGTTTTCTAATTTTACTTTTCAATTATGCCCTTACTTAATACTACATAATCCTATTTTACCCTTTACCCTATAGGATGTTTGGTGTCAATTATAAAAAATCATGTTATTTTGTAAAAAAAATTATTTGTTGGTATACTTCTTGTTTTTACTCTTCTTCTAATGAAATTTATTGCTATAAAAAAATAAAATCTAGTACATTTGTTTTAATCTGATTTCTTAATTAATTTTATTAAAATTAACATGAATTTAACAACTTAATATATTTACAAGGCATAATTTGTGACAAATTAGCATAACAAAATTATCTTAATTATTTTATTAGCAATTACTAATAAATTTAACATATATAATAATTTAGAACAGTTTAGTAAACTTACCAGTTACGATACCGTACCATACCATCAAACCAAACACTAAAAATATTATTAAACCACAGTGAACAATACAGTCTATCCAAACATTATACTTACATTATAATACAGTATCATACCATACATTATGAAACCAAGGGATACAACCATCCAAACAGAGTGTAAGAGAATATTAATTTTTCTTGAGGTTTGTATTAAATATTCAGGCTTTTAAAATATTCAATTAAAGTTATAACTGGAAAACGAAAACCTTATTTTTTCATCAAAACCACAAATGCTATTATTTGATGTTGAGAGTGGGATTTGAACCCACGCGCTTCCGGACCAGAACCTTAATCTGGCACCTTAGACCAACTCGGTTATCTCAACATCTGAGTTCTTAAACACCACACACTTTTACATCAAATATTCCAATTGGGAAAAATTCATGACAGTGAAGATTATCGGGATAAAATTGATAACAGTTTTTTTTCTTCCCTGCTCTAAATTTATTTTTGTCTATTGTTGTTCATATATCAAAGGTATACACACCATGGTGCATAAACTCGCAGAAAGACAAATGGAAATTTTGGCCAAGAGGAAATAATTGCACCATACTTATTGTCATTTATAAATGAGTCGGTCATTATAATTGCCAAGAGGGTTTCTCATGTTTTATGCAAATGCATCTGCCCATAAGCAGCAGTTCCTGACAACGTGCCAGAAAGAGTGCAATTGGAAAGTATAACACAGTATGGAGATGTGATATTAAAGACTGATTGTGAAGTATTTTCCAAGTAAAGCTGTCTATGCTCTTAATAATGTGCAGTTTGATGATTATCCCACACACTACTACGCAGGGGATGACAAGTCAAAGCCCATGCCATTGCACCCGAGGGTGTGACTTAGTGACTAGTGATGGCGGAAAAAGACCTTGGGAGACCATGGATCAAATCCAGCACACACCAACTTCTTTTTGCAAATAAATTTCCAGCGGAAACTAGTGTGAAAGAGTTGACAGTACTTATCAACAAGAATTACAAAGCACAAGATCATGAAATAAGAGATGAATACATATACCAGAAACAGTTTATGAGTGGCACTACAACTCTACAAGCAAGTTAGCTTTGAAGAACTCAAATAAGAGACTTATACTACATATAGAGTCCGAGGTGATAAGAGTTCTTGAACATGCATTACTGGTGAAAGTTGAAGGAACGGAGCTACTTACATCCTGTCATCGGTATAGAAACTTACACAAATGGAGGAAAGTTCAAAATTTTCATGAACTATATATGCAGCTTTACTTCATTCTGGGGTAAAGGTATGGTCTGCGTACATCTTACCCTCCCCAGACCCCACTTTGTGGGAATATACTGGGTATGTTGTTGTTGTTGTATATATGCAGCTTATTTTACAGCTTAGTCATGCAGCTATTTACATGAATTACTGATGAAAGTAGATGGAATGAAATTCTGTTATGTGTAAGTTTGAAAACAGAACCCTCCTAACTAGTGCCAAGACAATGTAATTTGAAACTAGAACCCTCAACTGCCAGAGTTTTTATCATCCAACTAAACATATGTGAATCACCTAAAGTCAAAATCCGTTACAAGAAGTCCAGAAAGAGACTAGTTATACAAAACTTAAGGGCTATATGCACAAATGTTATCAAACCCCATATACTGCCCTTCCTTGATCCTTTTAATCGTGTCTGCTATGCCAACACCACCTGTAACCAAATACGTGTAGACAATAAGATAAAATCAGTGACAACAATTAGTTAAGGAATTAGTCATAGTTATTGATAGTTTCAAATAGCTCAGAATATGTAAACGGAATGAAAAGAGAAGGAACTTGCCCAATGAGAGTGCGCTGACAAAGATTGTGAAGGCCAAAATAAAGATGATCACAGATGCTCTACCGACTATGCTAATTATTTTTCGTACAACATGCTGTCCTACCAAGGCAGCAACAGTGGCCACAGCAACGAAATACAATGCTGCAAGATAGAGATAAACTAGAGCGGTTAAGAAAAGAAGAAAAACAAGACTTCAAGTTTCCTCTTCCAATGAGGAGCTCGATATATGACTGCACAACTATCAACAATAAAAACCAATGAAGATTTTCAAGTTGTCCTTACCATACGGTACTGGAAAGCGTCCTAGCAGGTAATATTGTATGACGGACATGGAGGAGGAGAATATCATCACAAAGGTAGCAGTGGCACTAGAAACCTGCATTTGCAAATTTCTATATGATTTAGTCTGTCAATAACTTCCCTATTCATAAGTTAATGAGGTGGTCAATAGTTGCAAGTCGCAAAAGCTGTTCTTTCTAAAAACAAGAGTTATCAGGAGAAATGAAAGATGCACCTGTGGAGGAATCCCTAGCTCTAGAAACAATGGGCCCAAAATGAATCCTCCACCAAGACCTAGCAGCCCACCAACTATACCAGCCAAAATGCCACAGCAACAGTAAAGAATCAACTGATGCACTTTCCAGGTTATTACTGCTTCGCCACTTGACATGACCACCCTCGTTCCCTTATACAAGCAAACTGCTTCATATGCAGAAGCTCCTACAGCAACAGGGACCTGAAAATTAGGAAAAGAAATATTTTTAAATAAGAAGAGGCTAATACCTCCTACATCGATCCAAAGCAGCATCTCAAGTTGGTGTAGTAACCATAACAAGGGAAGGACATAACAAATCTTCTCATTGAATCATTTTCTCACCAAATATTGTCCTCATAACACATTTGGGACCTCTAAGCAGTAAATGCTGTTTCTGCCAATTTTCCTCACTACTTTCACAGTCGACTATCTATTGACTAGGCAAAAGGAAGAGAGAGACGCACTGATGTAATATGGTCTTTAAGTTTTGATGATTGACAAACACTCAGAGGGACCTGGTTCCCCTAAGCAGCTTTGAAGCACAGTCAACAACATGGTACAGCTGTAATGTGTACTTTCTGCAGCTTTAGGACTGGGTTTCTGTAGTCTTTGAAATCAGCTGGACCAATAGCAATGTGTTAAGGTTTTGGCTCTCTCATTTATAAGGAATGAGACACTTTAGCTAAAACCTAGTTTTTGCAAATCTAAGTTTCATTCTCTCAAAGCAAAGGCTGCTCAAGCTCTTCGAAGAAACAAAAGCTCTCTGAACAAGGGACCTGATCGTGATCAAGATGATATCAACAGTTCCTTGTTTTTAGTTGAGTCTTTTGTAGTTGTGTTCTTGTATTGTAAACCATCAGCTAGAGTTAGTTGATTGTTTGAAGTTGTATTAGCTAGAATTAGTTAATACTGTGGTGATGCAGTAGAGTTATTGCATCTGACATTGTAATAGAGTTATTGCAGTGTAGTGGATTAAGAGTTTAATCCGTAGGGTTACTGGAGTCTGTAATCCGAAGTTGCTCAGTTGTTAGTGAAGATTGGTTGGTGAAATCCTACTAGGGTAGGTCGTGGTTTTACTCTCTTGAGCAAGGAGGTTTCCACGTAAAAGTATTGTGTTCTTTACTTTCTGTCATTTCACTTTCTCACTCTTCATTGCAACTCTAGTCCAGGGACCTGGTCCATTGACCCTCGGTGGACCCATACAAGCCATCACGCACTATAAAATCTCATTCAGTATATTTAGCTAGAGAAATAATTTAATGTCAAATAAACCTAGACACAAAGTGCTAAGCTACACAAATCAATATCATAGAGTGGAAGTTGCGATCAAATTATTGATAGAAGAACCTTGATAAGGTTTAGATGGATATGCGGGTGAATGAAAATTAGAGAAAACACACAGAGAGTTTCTTTTACATCTCAAGCACTAAGTACCTGTAAGACGTTTAAGATCCAATATGTCGTTGAACAAGTTGATGTATAAGCCTGTACACAAAAAATGATAGCAACTGGTCAGAAAGTTAATAGTGCAGAAATATGCAGAAGGTGGTCCTGAAAATGTGAAGGCATTACAAACAGGCAAGCAATTTAAGCAATAAACCTTGAAGATATGCAGTACGAGGAGAATGACCCACACAGCAATAAGTACGGTGAAATCCTTCCAATACACGTTGTCAACAATTGAGACCTGGAGAAGCTCAAGAAGTCATCATTCGAGTATAGCATTTCCAAAAACTATTTCAATGCTCCCTTATCCCACTTTAGGTCTCCTATTTTGGCTACCACGAAGATTAAAAGCATCATTATGTTATTCTAGAAAAATAGAGGAACTTTTAATATAATGATTAGAATCTATAAAAAGTGGACAGAATGTTGAAGAAAAAGCACAGCGAGTTGAAAATAACATGATGTAGCTCTTGTTTATGAAAACATGGACATCGGCCATGTAGGTAGTCAAGTAAATTGATAGCGACAAAAATGGAAGTGGTCAAGTGAATAGGGCCACGGGGGTTATAAATCACCTCTGGTGTTTTATACCCTTCATTTCTAACTCTTGGACCTCCAGGTATAAGTTTGTACGCAACATCTTCAGCACCAGCATCTGTTGCAGTTTCACAATACCGCATATTACTAACTGATCAAATATCTCAGTTGATACGTACAAGATAAGAGTAGAGAATTTAAGCAACTCACTGCTAGATGTCAAGCGTCTGGAGACCTCCTGGATGTAAAAGAAGCACACAATTTATCAGGAAAACACAATTTCTAATGCACATTACAATCAGAAAGAAGGTCCAAGAGACTAACCTTTTTTATTATGGTTTCTTTTTTCCATGTCTCGACACCCTTGAAGAATGACCTAGTTGATGTAACTGCAAGTCCCTTAACCAATCAGAAAAAACTACTATAGACAATATGGATAGAATCACAGCTGAATCATCATTACCTATGAAAAGAATGATCAACAAAACTGTAACCATCCACTCAGCAAAAAGAATGTTAAGAACAACTCCAATACTGATCCCAAGCAAAAGCATGGGTTGTAAAAGAAGCGCTAGATCATAATCAATGATGGGAAGGTCAAGTATCGGATGCCTTAGCTTGAGGTTGTAATAGACAGTTGCCCCTGCTGCACCAGTTATCATACCTGGCAAGGAAAACAGAATGCTCAAAAATAGTCTGGAGCATGGACCAAAAGATGATGGTGAATACTCTTCAGAATCACATAATTGGAAAGATTCATCCCCAATTTTTTCCCAGTATTTTATACCCCTTCGAAAGGGACAAAACTAAGCCTTGTGCTAGCTTGAGTAAAACAAGACGCATTAGCACAAGAAACCATCTAGCGTAAACTTGGGAGTTATATCTTACAAGAAGCCCCTCAACTTTAAAAGATCACACTTGAGTCACAAATCAGCATACAAACACAACAAGCATGATGATTATGCATATTTGATGTTACAAATAGATTCTTACATTTTGAAATTGCAGTTGATGTTTTTGGATCAAACCCAATGATCAAAGTAAGCATAGGAACAAAGATACCACCTCCCCCAACACCACCTACACTCCCAAAAGCGGCAGCAAAGAATCCAATCACTGAACCAACAATTACTCTCCATCCAAATTCCAATTCCTGAAATACATAACACACCTCAGTAATAACATCTACTACAAGACAACAACATATTTCCAAAAAACTCAAAGACCACCTTTAACCTAAGAAATAAGCTGCTACACCTTCAAGCCATCAATTAAACAGAATGATACTTACACAAAGTTGGCCTCATTTTATTATCCTTTAATTGCACTAATATGCTATGCCTCTGAATATTGAAAACTTAGAACTTTCATGTTAGAGTGTACTTACGGGCCAAAAATGTTGGTAATGCATTTTACCCTTGTGAAGCAGAAGATTGAATAGCTTAAAAAAGTCATCATCAGTTGTTCCATTTTTATCCAGAGAGCTTCTATTTGCAATTTGCTCAGCAGAAGCTAAAAGGGCAAAAGCTAAAACAAGAAAACCAATCACCCCAACTACATATCTTGTCAAAGCCTTCAATTTTAATCCAATTTCAGCCATCAATTGGTATATCCCCCACTCTATAAATTGCTCCAAATAACCAGTACCCTTCAAAGGCAATCAAGATTAGAACATCATTGACCAGAAAAGCAAGTTGAAAACAAGAAATATAGTAGATCATTACACTTACCCAACTAAGGCAGCTGCTTTTTGAACAATATATTATAAGCAGCTTCAGAAATCAACTCATTCCAATCTGATATACAGAGTACATTGACCAAGTAAGAAACTTCTAGAAGTGTACGCTTGAAGCAAGAAATCAAGATCCCTGCACTTACCCAAGAGGTCAATATTTAAAGGCAACAACTGATTGGACTATATATTAGACACTAGAAGAAGCAACATATGAAATCAATTTCTTCCAACAATACATTTGACAAAGTCAAAAACCTCTAAAAGAAGTTAAAACATGAACCAAGAAATCAAGATCATTGCACTTACCCCACGTAAAATGTGTAAAGGCAACAACTTGTGAACTAATTAAATATATATATATTTGAAAAATAAGCAGCAACTTTACAGCACTACTTAAAAGTTAAAAAAGCCTGGCAGACAATGTTAAGAGTAGGCTTTAAATTTTGTGTATGTTTGAAAAAGCTCCCCTTCTTTAGAGCTCTTTAATGGCGTCTTTTTTGTTCTGACCTTTTTATATGTATAGAAAATCGGCTACTACATGCTCTACTTGTTTTAATTATTTGTTGAGAACTTAGTCTTGCAGTCAATCAATGTTAAATTAAATGTTCAAACAGTGAGATGTTGAAGTTTTCCCTTTTTCATAAAAAGTGTGATTATCAAGTGGACATAAGGTTATGAAAATTAAAAAAATATTTATTTTATTTAAAAATTTCAAAATTGGTGTTTGACCCATATTTTTTTATAAAAAATATTTTAGAATTTGAATGTATTTTTTTAAAATGTAATTTATACCCTTAATTTTCTTAAAAACTAGCAAAATCACTCCGTTAAACTAATTTACCTAAAATATACAATTAAATTTGCTCTAAAAAATTAATATCTCAAAATAGATAGTCATGTAATATCATAAATTAGATCTCATGTACAAGCTACTACATATTATTACAAATATTTTTTCACTTTATTTAAATTTTTTGAAGTTGAAGTTAAAGATAGAGTTGTGTTTGATTATAAATTTTGAAAAAAATACATAGATTATTTGAATGTACTTTTCTAAAAAAATATGAAATACCATTTGAACTTGAAATTTAATTTAGATGAGGTTACTTTTATAAAAATAAAAATTTAGGGTAAATTTGAAAAAGAAAAATATAGTGAAGTGAAATAAGTGAATATGGTATTTGGTGTTTTTGAGATTCTAAATACAATTTCTCTTGTAAATAATTGTGTTACCACACAATATTGTCATCTTGTATTGTGGATGTCCACACTATAACTTCATTAGTGTATAGTTAATTCTCCACTACTCCACACACTATTATGAGTGTAACTCCCTCTCCCCATAACCTTTTTCCCATAACATCTATAGTTAATGTCATGTTTATAACAACCTTTAGGATGCCTCTATGAACACTATAAATAGAGGCACAATAATTCATATTGGATACTTGGAAGAATAAGAAATACTCTCTTCTCTTGTCTCTTTCATTTTTTGTTTATTGACTTTATCAATTGCACGGTTGATATTTGTTTAGTATACCTAGTGATGTAAATATTAGTATACTCATGAGTAACAGTTAATTTTGTTGATGAATTTTTTCATTGTTTCTTATTGATTTTTAAGCATATAATTGTGAAGTGGTAATATATTAAAGGTTTGAGGTGAATTTGTTGCACTTTGGCCTATTATGCCATTGGTTAAGGGTAAGACGGTGAATTCAAGTTTCACCGCACCAAAAAGATCAGACATCGGATTTGAATCTCGATGCACCATGATGATAAGATTTTGGGTTCAAGTCCCATCGATTTATGGCCTAACATGACTTCTTATGGGTAAGACGTTGGGTTCAAGTCCCAAACGCAATATATTGATGATAATGATGCCTAAGTCAAAATAATGACTTTTGATGAAAAGTCATAGAATTCGCCCAATTAATTTGCTCCATTCTCTTATGTGAATGTGGTAGTAGTACGTAATATGTCTGAAAGAAGACAATTGATTGAATGTATGAATATGGGCGTAGAAGGATAAAATATAATATCGTCATCATTTTGATAATAATCAAAGGAAGAACATTATGAGTTTTCCAAATAGTTCTTCAAAATGTGAAGGTAATTTTTGTCATCAAAATGGTATATAAAGCCTTTGGACACATGGTTGTCATGCAACCTAATAATTTGACAAGTTTTATAAATTCTTCATCAAAATAAAAGGAATATAAAGTGGTGGTGCACTTTACCTTTCAAAGTGATGTTCAGGTGAATCATATAAATATGATAAATGTCAAGGCATGATAATGGACTTATATTGTAAATTTATGAAACCCATATATAGGATTATAGTCCATTCCTTGAAGAGAATGTGACTTGTGATAAGCATTGGAAGTGCCAATCCATTCTTGAAAGTGAATTTATCAAATGTGGTAAAAATTATTGTGTGTAAAAACTTGCTTATATATGGTTGGATAAATACCAAAACTCACCTCTACGGAAGGTTTGAGAGAAAATAAAGAAATTTTATTTTGATATGAAAAGGTCATTGATGTTGTAGCATGTCTTATCATGATTTACCAAAGGGTAAAAGTAAAAAATGTTTCTTGCTTATAAATATTTTGATCATGACCAAAATGAATATTATGGTGTGATCGAATGAATTTGTCATTGATCGCGTATATATGGTACGCCAAAGAAATTTTGCCAAACTTTGTAACATTAAATTATTGATGGCAAAAGTAAAGCAAGAAATGGATCTTGCTTATAATGATTTTGATCATAATGACAATAATTTTCTCCCTAAAAGAAAATATTCACCATACAAATAGTGTTTTGAAATATGAGATAGTACCCAAGTATTTGAAGCTCCGAAAAAGCTAATGTGTTACTACTTGGAGGAATGAAAATATTGGAGTTGTAGTAAGTCTCAAAAGAAACTTATTGAGTTTCAAAGGCATTAGCCAAAAATGAATTATATTGAGACTTCAAATTATGGGAAGATTTTATATCTTCATATTACTACAATCGAAGTGGGTTATAAATATTTATGTAAAAGGTTACCCGCCTCCTCCTCTTGTTTGTAGTACACAAATATGGGCATGGTGATAAAATCACATGCAATGGTAAACTAGAAGTTTACATAAATAAATATTTGTTGGCATGATCGGTTGACCATTTTCGATTTAAATGTGATACAAAAATAATTGAGAATTCATGTTTTATAGAGAAGAAATAAAAGGTTCTTCACGAATTCTCATGTGTTGCTTGTTCTCATGATAAATTGATTATCATATAAGCTAAGGTTGAGATTGTATCCCCTGAATTTTGGAACGTATAAGAAGGTGAATATGGGTCCATTCACCAGCCATGTAGACCGTTTACTATGAAATGAGATGCATCTATGGTTGGTCACATGCGTTTTGCTATCAACTTGTAATTTTATATTTGCAAGGTTGTTTGCTCAAATTGTTAAATTAAGAGCATGGTTCCAAACTATAAAAAGTTGATAATGTTGGTTTGTTTAGCAGAAATTGTGTGCCTCCAATTATAGCTAAATCGTTGATTATGAGAATAAATCTCTCAAAAAGAAAATTTGGTGTGAGATGTGTATAGCAACACTTGTATGTATCAAGTCAATAAAGTTCCCCTATATTGTTGGTTCAGGGTCAGGAGCCAAATAATTTCATCTAAGAATTTAAATGTGCGGTATTTAATTCAATTGCTCCACCACGCACAAAGATGGATCTCCAAATAAGATTGGAGTGAATGTTAGATCTTCTAACATTAGGGGGAGATATGATTAACAACTGAAATGGATGAAATGAATTATCTAGATCCTCGTAAAAAAAAAGTGAACTTGAAAGTTCAAGAGATAATTCAGTTGCAAAATATTATAAATTAATTGACAGATGTATTTGCTGACCCTATGCTATAATTCAGTTGTAAATGCTCCAATAAAAAGTCCTTGAAGGACAGGGTATATGGCATGCCTGAAGCGTGATAGACTAATCGATTCCAAAGGTAAAACTCCTTGAAGAAGGAGAGGAGCAAATGATAAAAATGGTCATAGTAATGAGGCAAGTGCTTTAAAAGAGCATCATGACATAATCTTCATAAAACCTTGGCAAAGGTTCAGGTACCTGAAAATGATGAAAAAGAAGAGATCGATCTCGATATATTATATCGTAATGGAATCGATATCAAATGACCGTCGATGGTATCTTTGATATAATGTAGCGCTCACCATTATAAATGATAATGAGGATCTTGAATTTAAATCTGTCAAACAGTATGGACAGATAAATTATTGGCCAGATAAAATACGCAATTCAAGTATATTTTATTTCACTTGATAAGTGATGGTCTAGACTTAGTCTTTAGACTAAACTATAATGCTAGTGGGGTACAAATGAATTAGTATGCGAATTGTAAAATCGTAAGATATAAAGTATGTCTTGTGCCTTGAGGCATAAAGATTTTTCGCAAAACTCTTGGCATTATTGTTTGGAGATGTATTCTCATGTTGGTGGATGCAATGAGGTTTCTTTCAATCTAGCAATAGATGAAAAACTTGAATGCGTATAAAGAATGGTTGTTATGTCTAGCTAGACGGTAAAGATTGTATGGAAATCCTTGAAGGATTCAAAAAGTTTTAAAGTGATTTCATTGAGTACCCCAATGATTGTGATATCACTAGAAATAAAGCAAGATCAATTTTGATCTCATGAAAATGGTTAGAAAGTACCATGTCTTAGTGCAATTGGTGCGCTTATATATCCTGCTATCTATACATGAAATAATATTTTTGGTATGCAGGACATAATTTCACTTTTATGTGAAAATATTTGAGCGAAATTAGAAATTAGTATAGATGATTATTTCTAACCAATATTGTCAAAAGTTTGTTGGATATGAAAATGCAGGAGATTATTTGATCTACAAAACGTTTGATCATACGGAAGTTTTCTATTTGCATGTGAGGTCATTGCCATATTATTATATTCAATAAGACAGTCAATGATTGACATTTATTCAAGTCAAGTAAAGCTACTAACAACTTATAAAGCAAGTGACTCTACACATGAGAAGATGTGTGATTTTCTTTGAGATTGAAGTTGCAATACTATATGAAATGATGCTTCTTGTATAGCTTAATTGAAAGAAGAATATAGAGAAGAGGACAAAACAAAGTATATTTCAGCAAAGGACTATTTTGCTCAATTATGATGGAATATTTGATGGAGGCATTGTCGATCCCAACACTTTGAGAAGCTGGATTGGAATGTATCATCTACAAGATTAAGTGATGTCTTTGTCAGGGGGAGTAAATACGTGCTGCACTCTTTTTTTCTTGGCCTAGGTTTTATCTCAATGGGTTTTCCTGGCAAAGTTTTTAACGAGGCAGCAAATAACGCGTATTACAAGATATGTGTACTCTTTTTTCTTCACTAGGATTTTTTCCCACCAGGTTTTTCCTAGTAAGGATTTAACGAGGCACATTATCTATCAATGGACATCCAAGGGGGAGTGTTGTAAATAATTGTGTTACCACACAATGTTGTCATCTTGTATTGTGGATGTCCGCACTATAACTCCATTAGTGTATAGTTAATCCTCCACTACTCCACGCACTATTATGAGTGTAACTTCCTCTCCCCATAACCTTTTTCCCATAACCTCCATAGTTAATGTCATATTTATGACAACCTTTAGGATGCCTCTATGAACACTATAAATAGAGGCACAATGATTCATATTGGATACACTTGATACTTGGAAGAATAAGAAATATTCTCTTCTCTTGTCTCTTTCATTTCTTGTTTATTTTCTTACTTCATATTGTTACTCTTTTAGTTTAGTTTTACAATAATTCAAGTTATATTTAAAATTTTCATGCTCAAATGTTGATTTTCAAATAAGTGAAAAAAAATTCAAGAAAAAGTAAAAAATTCTCTTGATCAAATGGGCAAATAGTAAAAGTGAAACAGGGTGAGGGGGTATTTTCCATATTTCAAATACATCTTCAAGTTGTATTTCGAATTTTCTTAGTCAAATGCTGATTTACAAATAAAGTAAAAAAATCATGATCAAACGAGTAAATTATTTTAAGGGGAGCGTTTAAACATGAAAATTGTATGTATTTAAAGAAAGTAATTTTTATTTTTCAAGTGAAAAATGAGATTTGAAACTTGGTGTTGTGTTGGCCATGAATATAAATTGAAGTTGATTTTGAATATTTGTGAATAAATTGGAGCAAAAAAAAGTAAAAATAATTGTTTTGGTATTTTTTTTTTGAAACCCCAGGATAACCAGCAGCCGTTACAACCTCTGTCACAGCCTCTGCCCTTCGGGTGAGCGCCCTTCGGGTGAGCGCCCTTCGGGTGAGCACTCTGTGGTGAGCACTTTGTGCGCACTGGGTAAATCCCCCACTGTGTAATAGCCTGCAAACCACACAGGGATGTAAACCGCACTAGGCAAGCTCTGTGCTACAGGCTCGACTCAGAAGTCAAATATATTTTCCGAAGTTCAACTCTAAAAAAAGGTAAAAAAAATTTCATGGCCAAACGCCCCCTAAACAGTGGCGGATCCATGATTTTCACTAAACTTAGTGCTTGAGATTTGAACTTGAAACCTCAAAGTGAATTTTGAACCCTCTAAACCACTGAGTCAATCTCTTATCTTAGATATATATATATATATATATACACACACACACATATACACACTAAAATTATTTTTAAAATACCTTAAATTTATAGTGTAATTTTTTAGCGAGGTGATTCGTGTGAACACCCTCGTCCCCTCTTAAATCCGCATCTACTTAAGAGTACCAACTACAACAGTTATAGTCCATAAAGCTTTTGAATTCGAGTTCTAAATAGAAAAACCCTGTTAGGATACGATTCTTCCTTAAATGGGCGATACATTATGCCAATTTAAATTAATCGATCCTTCAATGCGAGTAGTAAATATCAGCTGAAATATATATAAAAAATATTTTAAAAGTAAATGCGCCAAACGTGTTAAAAAAATAATTAAACAACAGACAACATCCGAAGTCTGCGGTTGGTTGCTATATACTGGAAATTAAAAAAAACAGACAACAAAGTGTGAACTTGTTATTCATTTCAGTGTATACTGGAAATGCTACATCAAATATATTATTTCATTGCACATTGCTTATGTTAGTAGTTACAATATGAACTTCACTAGTTTGAACTTTAGGTAAAACATTGAAATATTGGTTGAATGTATTTATGGGTTTTTATGACTGACATCAAATTGATATATGATAATAATTGAATTTATAGTCAAATATTTACAAATATTTAGTGATTTTTCTAACTACATATATATAAACTGAGCAAAAATTATTGGGTTCACATGAACCCGTAAATAACAGGTTAGATCAGCCTAAACTTTTAATCGGTGATATTAGATAATATATGCATTAAGTTATGTTAGAACATAGATATTATTTTATGTGAAATAAAATATAAAATAAAAATATTGTATATTAGTAATACATTTATTAAACTATTTAAGAGAAACTAAACTATTTAAAGACAAAGTTTCTCTTAAAGTAAGTAATTAACAACCCCTCCTCCTCTGTCTTCTTTATTCAAGGAAACAAATCACTCTATTTGAGATTTCTTTATTTGATTAATTTAAATTTGCATCGCGTAATTAAAAAAAAAGTGCTCCTTGTTAGTATTTTCCTATTTTTAAGTGGTAAAACTGAAATATCTAATTAAGGACGATAGAATTTCATTCATTTCATGAAATCACTCCATAATAAGTCATTCATTATTTATCACATCATAACATTTCTTAATTATTATTGGCCATATAAATAATTAGTGCATTATATAATCCATTTAATAAAGTGACATGAAATTTGAACTTGTAGTTGAATGATTAATTGGTTGGGGAACTAGTACTGTGCTAAATTCGTCATCCGTACCCTAAACCCCGCAATTATTGTATAATCCATTTATAATATATTCTGGTTAGCAGAGGAACCTTTGATGGTATATTAATTATTTATCATATTTATTTAAATATATTTTTAAGAAAATATTAATTAGGAGGCGTTTAATTATTTATTCTTATTTATATTTTAAGATAAATCTTTCTCAATTAAATATTTACTATATTTATGTGTCATCTTCCCATAATTTGAGTATTTGTAATATTCAAGAATAATTACTACTGAGAATTAAATTAGATAAAAATAATTAATTTTATTTTGAATTTCTATAATGACAAATAATTTGAGATAATTATTTTTGAAAATTATGAGAAATAATTTGAGACTAAGAAAATATGATTTATCACTAAATTAGAAGTCAAATGGGAGATGACAAAAGAGGGAAGAATGTTGAATTACTCCCTCCATTTAATTTTACTTGGCCCCTATACTAAAAATAAATATTTGAATTTACTCTCTCTGTCTATTTTTACTTGTTCACTAAACTAAAAATAGATGTCCAATAATATTTGTCCAGTTTAAAAAACCAATGTGTAATTTACTCATTTGTGCCTATTTTTCCTTGGTATTAAATATAATGCATTATACAATGTATTTTTTAAAGCATCAAATTTATTATATTCAAATTTCAAAGGGTGTTATTATAAAATTACTCTATTATTTATTATTTCTTAAGATGTGTGTCAAGTCAATAATGAACAAGTATTATTGGAGTATTTGTTTATTTTCACAAATCAAGACAATTTTATTAGTACTTCTTTCCATACTATCAATATTAAATAACTACATAAATTAAAGTAATATTAATGGTTAAATTTAAAGTTTCAAAATATCATTAATAAAATTATTTTAATAAAATATACCTTTAATTAAAATATTTAAAAGATGTACGAGTTAACCGGGATTAAGTAATATGAAAATTAGGAGTGGGTATTATTTTGATTGACTCAATAATTGGAGGTGAGATTAACATTTTAGGACCATGCATCTTTAATTTGCTCCAAATTTTAGGACCATCTTTCCCCTAAATTCAGTGGTTAGATGAAATAACCACCACATAAATCCTATCCACTAAAGGAATTTTGAGATCATATTGCATTTGACCCCACTTTCAAAGATTTAATTATGATATACCTAACATACTACTGACCTGAATTCATAAAAATAAAATACAATTTGTAGGTTAAATTTGATAGCCTTACTGACCTTGAATTAAAATACAATTTGTAAGTTTTGTTTCACACCCTACTGACAGACTTAAGTAATTCTGTGGAGTTGTTTGGTTGGACTTTGGAGTTTTAAAAAATAATCTATGCATTAATCTTGCATAAGATAATAACGATGTTTAATAAACGGGTGAGGGAAAAAATAATCTTTTAATTGTCAGTACTAAATAATAATATATGTACATGCATTAAGGGGTTGTTTAGTTGCTCGTGTACATATTTTATTTATATGAAATTGGAAAATAATATCCAAACATTGTACTTTGATATGCTGAATTTTATAAAAGAACAACTAAAAATTACACCAAACATAATATTCGCCATGTTAATTTTGATACATGACTAAATAATTAAAGTTTGTTTAAAGAGACACGTGGTTCTCAATTTCCATAAATTAACTCTGTTTCAATTTATTTGACCTATTTTCTTTTTTAGTCTATTTAGAAAAGAATGCTCATTTTTCTTTAGCAATTCTTTAATTATAACTTTTTACATGACAGGTTTAAAGACAATAAAATTAAAAAACATTTTGATATATTTGACATATTTTAATTTAATAAAATCATAAGATTCAAAAATCTTCTTTATTTTTTTACACTTCATACAAAGTTAAAATAAATCAAACAAATTAAATGGAAGGAGTATTATTTTTCAAAATAAAAAACAACCAATAATGAAAAGACGATGGAATCGTTCTGACATTGATGTGGACGAAAGTGAAAACACTTTCAAGTGTTCCCACTCTAAAATCCTTAAAAAGTTAATAAGTGGACCTTGCTTTTCCATTGTCACTATTTTCTTGATTTGCAAGATATTTTTGTTTTTCTTTTGTGCATTTAATTCATCATAAAACACAATAATAAATGATATGACATGCATAAAAGCTCAGAAATTGATATGACTTCTACACTGAATTGGTTTTTGAAACATAGAGCTAATCAGATTCCTAGGTGTAGTTGGATAATTGGATTAAGAGGGTCTCGAAGGGGCCATTTGGTTACAGAGATGAATGGAATTACTACCATTTCAGTGTTATAAAATATAGGATTAGTTTACTCGCGTTTTGTTCAATTTTGAATTCGATATACGTAATTTGAAATTATTTATATCATAATTATAGTATTTTTTTTTTCATATCATATTCAATGCGGGATAACAATTTCATGATCACTAATCCTAGGATAATATAACAAAATCATAAAAATACCTTTCTCCAAAGCTCTTTTCCAAAATCCTTTTGGAAAGCCAATATCTAAAATTGAAAATAAAGTTTATCCAAGTTAATCTAGTGTAAAACCAAAGACATATTTTATAGTAGTATATATTATACCACGTATATTTATTTTTAATCCAAAAATCAAATATTTATTAATAAAAATATATTCACTAAATAATTAATTTTGTCATAATTCTCAAATTATTGTCGTATAATTTATTCACACATCAAAACACTCTTCAGGTTGTATTGTAGATGAGAAAAAGTTGCTCATTTAGAGTGTGTTTTGTACGAAGGAAAATATTTTCTAATTTTCTTGTGTTTGGTTGGTCAAAAACTTAGGAAAATGTTTTTCTTCCAAAATAAGGAAAATGACTTCTCTAATGAAAGTATGAAAAACAAGTCCTTACCTTCATAAAACCCCAATCCCACCCACTCCACCTTCTTAATCTCACCCCTACCTCCACCCCCCCACCTCTATCTCACACAATTTTTTTAAAATATTTTTTCTATTTCAGTCCACCCCACCCACCCCACCCCCACCTCCACTCTACATCAATTTTTTTTTTAATTTTTTTCATATGTCTTACAGAAATAAAATTAAGCTTTTTAAAAAAGATAATTTTTGTATCCCAGCACTTCACCCAGAGTCCCCACCACCTTACACTCCTCTCTCCCCCCCACCCCACCAACCACCACCATTACCACCCCACCCACCCAAACTCAATTTTTTAACTTTTTTTTTTAAAAAAAAAATACAATTTTTCTTATAAAAATATTATTTTTGTACCCCAACCCCCCACCCCATCCCACTCAACCCCCACCCTATGCCCCCAGCCCTGACCCCCCACCCCCACCCCCTCCTCCCCCACCCTACCCCACCCAACAATTTATTTTTAATTTTTTTTTAAAAAAAAGAAATATTTAGGTACCCTGACCCCCCACCCCACCACCACACCCACCACACCTTACCACTTCCACTCCACCCAAAATTTAATTTTTATTTTTTTTAAAAAAATTACTTATTTTTTTAAAAAAATAATATTTTTGGGTACTCCGCCCCTCTCTCCCCCCACCCCAACCCCACCCAAAATTCAATTTTTAATTTTTTTTTAAAAAAAAGTTACTTAATTTTTTTAAAAAGTAATATTTTTGGTTCCCTCCCCCACCTCCCCCCACCCCACCTAGCGCCCCCTCCCCCCCAAAAATAAATAAATAAATTAATATTTAAATTATTTTTTTATAAAAAAGTTTTTTAAAAAAATTAATTTTTTTAGTTACTCCCCCACCCACCCAGCCTCCCCTCCCCTCTCCAACCACCACACCCCAACCCCCGACCTACTCCCTAAAAAATATTTTCTACTTTCTTATAAAAAATAAAAAAAATATTTTTAAAAAAATGTGTTTTTGCTCATTAATTAAACAATAGAAAATATTTTTCAAAAAATATTTTCCACTCACCAATCAAATATCAGAAAATAAGTAAGAAATCAACTTGTTTTCCATAAAGCATTTTCCATGAAAAACATTTTCCATGGAAAATATTTTCCTTCATACCAAACACACCCTTAGTTATTTTTAATTTGCTCTTTATGTTTTTTTTTTCAATAACAATAGTGTTCGGATTTTTGCATGAAAGTGATTATTACTACTACTATTGTTTTCCGTTGAGGATGTGTTTGGTACGGAGGAAAATATTTTTTAATTTTTTAATGTTTGATTGACTTAAATGTTTTCCAATGCACTTGTTTTTCTCAAGTTTTAGAAAAATTATGGCTTCCCAACATAAAGTTATAAGGAAAACATTTTTCAAAACTCTCTTTCAACCTCAACACTCGACCTCGACCCAGAACACGATTCCTGATATCGATCTCGACTCGGGATAAGACTTTTGATCCCGACCCTGGACCCGACCTCAACCCGGGTCTCGGGTCTCGAGTCGTGCTCGAGAGTGGGTCTTGAGTTAGGATTGGGAGTCGAATTTTGGATCGAGATTCGGGGTATTGGGTCAGGATCAGGATTGAGATCGGGAGTCGAGTTCGGGGGATAGGGTCAAGTTAAAGGATCGGGTGTCGAGTCGGATCCTTGATTGAGAGTCAGGTCCCAGGTCAAGGTCTCAACTCAGGGGTCTCAAGTTTGGGTCGAGACAGGGTTGCGAGTCTTGTCCCAGGTCATTTTTGGAGTAGGGTCTCGAGTTGGGTTCAGGACTCAGGGTCGGGAGTCAAGTATCAAGTTAAGAGTTAGGACCTTGGTCGAGGCGGAAGTTGGGGTCTCGAGTTGGGTCAGCGTCAAAGTCTTGGGTTAGCGTTGGAGTCTCGAGTTAGGGTCGGGACCCGACTCCTAACCCGAACCATGACCCAACTTCCAAACCCGACCTCGACCTTGACCCGACTCCTGATCCCGATTCTGACCATGTACCCAACTGCCAATCTCGATTGCAACCTAGGACTCTACTTTTGACCTCGAGCTCGAGACATGACTCCCGACCCTAACATAGGACCCAACTCGAGACTCGATCCTCGAACCCAATCCTAATTAACTGTTGACCCTGACTCGAGATCCAACTCCTAACCTTGACCCGACTCCCGACCATGACCTGTAGGATTCGACTCGAGATTTGACCCTCAAATCTGACTCATGCCCCCGACCAGGAACCAGGCTCTCGACTGTAGATCCAACCCAATACTCGATCCCAAAACCCTGAGCTCGACCCCCAAACTCCACTCTCGACGCCGACCTCAACCCAAAACCCAACTCTCGACCCTTACCACGACACGAGACCTGACTTTTGACTGTAACCTAGTCTAGGGATCCAACTCTCGATTATAGTATTTTTTTTCCCAATTATAATATTTCGGGTCCGATGGTATAGTATTTTCTCAAATTATACCTAAATACTCTTGAGACAATATTTTCTTCTTACTAACCAAACACTAGAAAATAAGTAAGGAAAAAACACTTATTTTCTAGAAAAATATTTTCCTTCATGCCTAACACACCCCGAGCACTTAATACTTGTTACCCGTATATCTATCATTTTATCTACCAAAACTTGAAAAATTAGGGAGAAATTCCATACCATTAATTTTATATTTATTGATTTTATATATATATATATATATATATATTCTAATTTCCCAATTTCCATAAATTTCACCTACTTCATCAATAATCTGCCACACCCTTTAAGTGCCTTTATATAAAAATTTAGATGTGCAGTTACTTGCTAGTAGTCCTACAAATTACAATTGAACACATTCACATAGCCTACAGTTTACTCCTCTGCGGATTTTGGAATCCCAAGATTTAGTACCCGTTTGATCATGAAAATCAAAAATAATTTCACATTTTTGGAATTTTCGTAGTTGGAGTTGAAGTTGAAATTGTGTTTGGCCATAATTTTTATAATAAATATCTAGAATTTAAATGTATTTTTTAAAAAAAATATAAAATATGATTTAAAAATAAAATATAATTTAAATGAGGTTATTTTATGAAAATAAAAAAATGTAGGATTGTTTTCAAAAAAAAAAAAGTGAAAATAGTGAAAACAACTATTTGGCTGTTTTCACTTTTTCAAATACAACTTCAAGTTGTATTTTGAATTTTTATGGCCAAACACCAATTTTAAAATAAAGTGAAATAATTTTTCGAAAAAAAGTAAAAATTTCTTATGGCTAAACACCCACTTAATAACATGACCTAGCTTGAGAATATTACTTTGATGTTACCTTTTCATTCGACAAAACTCATTTAAAACTTCAATTTGCAAATAACTTATTTAATTATATAGTATTGGTTTGGAATTGCATTGGTGGCCTTCTTAACACCGGTTATGTCATTGATTTGAAAAATCTGGTCACATTATATCACCTAATTAAGATATTCTTTGGGATCACTGTTAGCCTCCTAAATCTAATTTTAATAATGACAAAATTAATCCCTTTGATTTACGACAGACAAAAAGAAACAAAGTCTCAAGCAAGAAGATGCAAAGGAAAGAAGATCAACAAGATGATTAACCCACAAATAAATATCCAGAATTAAGGAAGTCAAGGATACAATAGATTGCAAAGATCATGAAGGATATCAAGAAGATCAGAGGAAGATTCACACAAAGAAGGTTACTATGATCGAGAAGATATCAAGTCTCCTAAACAAGGAAGATTTTCATAACCAGAAAAGGAAGGAAAATCACGAACGTATCTGATACGAACGTGATTGATTGAAGATCTTAATCAAGGAACAAAATGAAATTCTTGATTGAGCAGAATTCCCTTGGGTTTTTCTTTTACGAGCAATAGCCAGTTCTGCCTACACAAAGTATAAAAGCCTGCAGCCAATAAGAAGATAACTATGCAACTTCTCTTGAACAAGATTACTGCCTAAGCTTTTATTTTCATAATAGTTTGTACTCATCGAGTCTACAATTGTAATCAAAAGAAAAAAAATAGTCAGTACTAGTTTTACAGGTAGAGGCTGTGTCATTACAAAAGATTAAGAAAGACAATCTATGATTGTCAAACTCTCTGTAATTCACCTCCATATCAAAGAGCTCGAAAAGAAACCCTTGAAACCCAAGGGGACTGAAATAGGCACCACATTGGTGATCCATACCAGTATAAAAATCTTGTGTCTTTACTTACCTTCAGTTCTGCACCTTATTATATCTTGCTTATTAAACTAACCTGCAAGTGAGTCGACTTGTGCATAGCCATAGTTGACTTGGCGGTAAATTTTTTTTAATTCATCCCCCTCTTGACTTTCAATTGGTATCAGAGCAGGTCTCACAATGCAAGTGCCTAACAACACGTAAAAAAATTCAAATGGCAGCATATCAAATTCCTGAAGCAATTTTGCAAGATGGACACTCTTCCAACATACCTTCCTACTTCAACGGACAACACTACTCTCACTAGAAGGAAAGATTCAGAATCTTTGTGCAGGCAAATGACTTTCAAACCTGGGTTGTGATAAAAAAAAGGACCTAAGCCTATCCCTGGAACCACATCAAAAGACTCCACCAGTAAAGTTGACCTTGAAACTTTTAACATCAAAAAAGAACAACAAAAGGTAATTCAGACTAATGCTAGAGCTATAAATTTGCTTTATTGTGGAGTCAACGAATCTGAGTATGATAAGATATCCACCTGTAAGACGGCAAAAGAGATGTGGGATAAGCTAGAGGTTACATATGAAGGAACCACCAAAGTGAAAGAAGCAAGGATCAACGCCCTGGTGAATGAGTATGAACTGTTCAAAATGGCAAATGAAGAAACTGTTGAAATGATGTTCTCAAGATTCAAAAAAATTGTAGGGAAACTCAAATCTCTGGGAATGGTATACTCAAATGGATTACAAGTCAGAAAATTGATTAGAAGTCTTTCTAAGATTTGGGAAACAAAGGCTACCATTCTTGAAGATGGTGATCTAGAAAACATGACTTATGACAAACTACGAGGAAATCTGGTGGCCTACGAACAAAACCACATCAATAGGCATCTCAAGAAGGAAAAGAAGAAGACTGTTGCTTTTGATGCAATGCCTCAGGAAGATGTAATAGAAGGAATTGATAAAGAAGGAAATGAAGCACTAGCATTAATCAATTAGGGAGTGAGACACATGTTGAGACAAATAAATCAAAGATCACAGCTAAACAATAGAGGAAATGACTACCAAAGGAATGATGAAAGATGCTATCACTGTGGCAAACCAAGACACATCAAACCAAATTTTCCTGAGCTAAAGAAGAAAGGAACTCGAAGAAACAATAATCCAAAGAATTTTGGTGTCTGGAGCGATGAACAAGCCTCAGAAGATGAACCATCCAAAACCGCTAACATATGCTTCATGGCTTTAGGAGAAACAAACGAGGTAAGATATCCTGAATGTCCTAATTGCTTTAATCTTCAAACCTCTCTTGATCTAGTCACTGATGATCTCCAGAAGCTTATTGATGAATACAATAAGCTTGCTAGAGAGAAAAATAACTGGCAAATTCTTCTTGAAGCAAGCCAAAATGAGGTAGCTTTACTTGAAGAAGAACTTGGTAAAATTAAAATACAGTTGAGCAGCTCAAAAGAATCACCAAGCCAATGCTCTATTAACACTAACAAATCCTCCTCAAAAGGCTCTAAGAGTAAATATTTTTCTCACTCCTCAAATGATTTCCACTCTGCCAAAAGCTCTTTTAATTATTATAGTCCTACTTGCTTCTCATGTGGCAAGATTGGTCACAAGGCCTTCAATTGTAAGAAAAATCATCTTGGAAAATGGATATGGAGACCTAAAGACTCTAACACTAACCACCAAGGACCCAAAGATACTTGAGTACCTAAAAGAAACTGATTTACTTATTTTGCAGGAACACTCCAAAAGGACATACAAAAAGGGTATGTGAGTAATAGACAGTGGGTGTTTCAGATATATGACGAGAGATAATTTTAATTTGGTGAAAGCTTGACAGTGGATATGTGAGAGTCAACGCTAAAGGCCATGTAGTAGGAGTTGGATACATAACAATTAGCCCCTCACACCATCTGATTGAAGTATACTTTATTGACGGACTTAAATATAACTTACTCAGCATCAATCAACTCTTTGATGCAGGAGTTGATGTGTTGTTCAACGCTATCAAATGCATCATCAGTAACTTAGCAAAGAACATCACCATCATTGGTGATCGGGTTGATAATATCTATGTTTTAAATAATGTTGATCTACCTACCATAACTTGTCTTACTGCCCTCTCCAGTGATCCATGGTTGTGACGTAGAAAGCTTGGCCATGCCAACATGCACACTCTTAAAAAACTCCTTAGACTTGAACTAGTTGTTGGTCTGCCAAAGCTCAAGTTTGAAAAGGATCACATCTGTGATGCTTGTCAACTGGAAAAATAGACCCGCACCTCTTTTAAAGTCAAAGATATCGTGAGCACATCTAAGACACTGTAACTGCTTCACATAGACCTTTTTGGTCCTACTAGAACTTCTAGCATTGGTGAGAAAATATATGTTTTCGTTATCTTTGATGATTTCTCCAGATTTACCTGGGTCATTTTTCTTGCTCATAAACATGAAGCCTTTGCTAACTTTAAAGTTTTTTGTAGAAAAGTACAAAGAGAAGCAGGTTATTACATCACCATTATTCACAATGATCATGGAGAAGAATTTGAGAACAATGTATTTGAAGAATTTTGCTCACAAAATGGATTCACTCAAAACTTCTCTTCACCTTGCTCACCTCAACAAAATGGAGTAGTCAAAAGAAAGAACATATCTCTTCAAGATACTGCAAGAACAATGTTGTTGGAATAAAGCCTCCCTGACCACTTCTGAGCAGAAGCAACGAGCACAACATGCCCTATACTAAACAGATGCTTGATAAGACCTTTTCTGAAAAAGACTCCACACAAACTATTGAAGGGAAAGAAGCCTAACATCAGCTACTTTCATCCCTTCAGATGTAAATGTTGTGTTCATAACAACGGCAAGACAAACTTGGGTAAATTTGATCCACAAAGTAACGAAGGTATTTTCTTGGGTTACTTTCCATCCAGTCAGGCTTTTAGAGTCTTCAATAAAAATAACTTTAAGTGTTGAGGAATAAGTTCATGTAGTATTTGATGACTCTAACTCCACTATCCAGAATCCTAGTAGTTTCAGGTCTGATGAAGAACATGTACAGAATACAACTCCAGAGGAACCAATTCAATTGACTGAACAAGTTAAAATATAAGAGTCAACTATGACTGAGCCGAAGTCGACGGATACTGGAACAAATACAATTATTGTTCCCAGAGAATGGAGGAATAATGCAAGCTATCCAAATGACTTCATCATCGGAGATCCAGCTGAGAAAATGCAAACTAGAGCTTCACTAAGAAAACATGCCTCCGTAGCTCTCATATCTCAATTTGAGCCTAAGCAAATAAATGAGGCCCTAGAAGATAAATCATGGATACATGCTATGAAAGAAGAACACGATCAATTTGAAGGAAATCAAGTTTGAACTCTTGTCAAATGACCAAAAAAATTCTCTGTCATAGGCACAAAATGGGTCTTCCGGAACAAGCTAAACGAGGAAGGTAAGGTGATAAAAAATAAAGCAAGACTAGTTGCTCAAGGCTATTCTTAACAGGAATGTATTGATTACGATGAAACTTTTACTCCGGTAGCAAGGTTAGAATCTATTCGCATATTGTTAGCCTATGCTTCTTTTAAGCGTTTCAAACTTTTCCAAATGGACGTTAAAAGTGCCTTTTTAAATGATTTTATAAAAGAAGAAATGTTTGTTAAGCAACCCCCTGATTTTGAAAATTTCTCATGTCCCGATTATATTTTCAAACTATCTAAGGCACTTTATAGTCTTAAACAATCCCCCAAAGCTTGGTATGAAAGACTTAGCAACTTCCTTTTGAGCAATGAATATCAATGAGGAAAAATTGACACCACCCTTTTTACAAAGAAGCTCAATGCAAACATTCTTATCGTACAAATATATGTTGATGATATTATTTTTGGTAGCTCTAACCCATCTCTTTGTGAGAATTTTACAAATCTTATGAAAGGAGAATTCGAAATGAGTTTGATGGGTGAACTCATATTCTTTCTCAGATTATAAATCAAGCAGTCATCACATGGAACCTTCATAAGTCAAAGCAAATATACAAAAGAACTCACAAAAAAGTTCGGCATGAAAAAAAGAAAGGCTTATGGCACTCCTATGAGCCCTTCTAGCTGTTTGGAAATCGATACACCTGAAAAGGATGTGGATGAAAAGATATACCGAGAAATGATAGGATCACTACTATACTTAATAGCAAATCGATCAGAAATCATGTTCAGTGTATGCAAATATGTCAGATTTTAGTCTGTTTTGAAAGAGTCACATCTTACTGCTGTTAAAAGAATTATTCGATATCTCATTGGAACTTAGGATCTCGGACTATGGTATCCCCACTCATCTAGCTTTGATCTAATTGATTATTCAGATGCAGATTTTACAGGTGATAAAACTGATCGAAAAAGTACTAGTGGGACATGTCAAATTCTTGGGGAAGCTCTAATCTCCCGACACAATAAGAAACAAATCTCAGTAGCTCTCTCCATTGTAGAATTTGAATATCTTGTAGTTGGTAGTTGCGATACACAATTAATATAGATGATGCATCAATTGCTTGATTATGATTTATGTTTTGAATTTGTCCCTATTTTTTGTGATAATACCAGTGCTATTAGTCTTTCAAAATATACTGTGCAACACTCTAGGGCTAAGCATATAGATATAAAGCATTATTTTATTAGAGATCATATTAAAAATGGAGATTTTGTGCTTGAACTTATTGACTACGAAAATCAACTTGCTAACATTTTTACCAAACTGGTTTTAGAAGAAAGATTTTATTTCCTTAGAAATTATCTTGGTATTACTTGTCCTAATTAATTTTCTTTATTCTGTGTGTTAATTATTGCCTCTCCTCGTTTCCCTAAATGCTCTAAAATATTTTGTTTCCTTCAAAGCATCTTTTTTCTCTGACCGTCGCCATCTTTTCAGTCAATCCACTCTCCACCTTTCTTTCACACTCCCCCTTTACTCCTCTTATATACCCTGGTTTTGACATCCCTTCTTCCACCATCTTTCTCTTCTCTAAAATCCATTGCATGTTCTCCCTTCTAAATGACCAAAACATGATCCATGGGTTCTTTCGTCCTTCCTCCTTCAGAGGACAAAATTCTGTCTCAAGATCCTAATATCTTGTCCCTCTTCTTTGACTCTTCCGAAGGAGAATCCCATGTTTCTCTGTCTTTCATTACCTCAAAGAAGCGCTCTTTTATGGGAAAGAAAAGTATCAACAAGAACCTGCGGACTGATATATCAGATTCTCTCTCTCCTGAAGACATGCACAAATTTTTGGGTGTCAATCAAAAGAGAAAATTTGTGTCTTTCAAGAGCCGTCAAATTATTTCTGGCCGGGTGATCAATCTAGAATAACTAGAAGAAATTCACTGCCCTGTAAGTATTTTTTTCAAAGACCATAAATTGACTCTGTTGTTGAAACCCTGTGATCTGGAATACTATGAAGAACATGTTCGTCTATTTTATGTTAACCTACGTATCTCTAAAGATAGCCATGAACTGAAAATCATAGTTTTGGAAAATTGAATTATCGTGAATGATTTTTTATTTGAAAAGGTGTTTGGGACAAAGTTTTATGGTGTGGTTCCATATATGAATAGGGTGTGGCCTGAATATTTTGAAGTGTCTTTAGAGGCTGCCAAAGAAGTAGTGGCTGAAGTTGGTGCCAATTTATCTGAATTTGGTCCTCTGTCGATGTGTTTTGAACATCGTATTCTTGCCCATATGATTGCTACAACTCTGATTCCCAGGAAAGAGTCTCTTAGATCCATCACCAACAGGGATGTATTTGTTCTCTATTGCTTGCTCAAGAAATACAGAGTAATTGGGCCGTCTGGTTTCGTGAAAATATGATAGAAAATGCAAAGAACCTAATGCTTCTGCCAGTTTGCCTATAGTCTACTGATTTCCTGGGATACTAGTTGATAACGCTCAAAGTACCACTCCAATTAAGAAGCGTAAGCGATCGTTGTCAAATATAGAACCCAACAAAGGTTGGGGTCAATCCCATAGAGAATATGGTGAAAGTTAAGTCTTTAGTGAATTAGTTGACTAATGGTCAATAGTTTCCGGTAAATAAAAGGGGGGTTTTGTGTGAACAATATGTAAACAAAACGAACAATAATGTATGAGAAATAATCAGTAGGAGAGCGAACTAGGGAAGTGTTTACCATGGCATTGGTAACGATGTCGATCCTAAGCTTAACCGGGTTCTTTCTATATGCGTGTCACGATGTGATTGAATTAATGGTATCGTCTAAACGTTTCTCAACCAAATAGACGAAGTTACTTTTAAATTCTCTCGAACTTGAAAAGGTGTGCTTTTAGATTTCAATTCTAAACATCAAGTAGGTTAATCTAGTTACAGCATTAATCATAAGACGAGAGTTGGTAGTCTCGAATCCTCGTCGTTAATCAAGTTTCCCGGTTTTAATCTCTTTACTCAAGCAAATTAAACCGAGGCATGTTCTAATGTTTGCAACCACTAGAAAACATTAAGCATGAATGATTAACAACGTGACAATCATATATATTGAACCCGTTGCTACCCGGAATCTATATCGC
>QJPP01001704.1:210000-356714 GCA_003996215.1 Jaltomata sinuosa | reverse complement strand
TCGCTACTTTAGCCATGGCTCCCACAACCCTAGTTATGGGAGGTTTAGTTAATCATGCTTGTAGAAGAATAGAAGAAAGTCATATTCATAATAAAGAAAAGAGATCCTTACAATGTAGTGAAAACAATCTTCAATTATTCCAAGAACAAGAAAACAAAGATCCCAAGAACAAATCAAGAACACGTTTTCAAGACAAGAGAAACGTGTTTCTTGCTCTCAAATTCTCTCCTAAAACTATTGAGAGAACTATATTAAAAAGCTTGACAAATAAAATAAACCTAACATAGGGTATTTATAGGAGTCTAGGAAACAAATCCCAAAAATGCTCGGATTCCGCGTCGCGGACTGCCTGGGTGTGACGGCCAGGCTGACGGACCGTCACTGGCTTGACGGACCGTCGCCTGGACCATCGTCACTAGGCAGTAGGCTGCCTCAGGGTGACGGTTTGGGTGATGGACCGTCACCCACTTGACGGACCATCGCCTGAACCGTCACTCTTATCCAGAATGCTCTTTTTGCTCGTATTTCCTTCCGTTTCCATGTTTGTCCCTATTTCCTGAAAATATAACATAAACACATCAAAAACGACGACGGTTGCTTGAAAACGTACGATTGTTCTTAGTTAAAAGGAGTCGAAAGTGCCGTAAAATGACGGCACATCAACACCCTCAACTTAGACGTTCGCTTGTCCTCAAGCAACATAACATAAAAGAAAAACAACACGACGACTCAATTAAGAAAACAAACTCGTGTCTCTAGCAACTCATGGTCATTCAACATCTTATTCAATTTTAATTCAAGCTCCCTCGTCGCACACAAATGTATGAAACACTAACTTGCATGGATCCAAACATGTCATTCCGATATGATAGAACATTCTACATACACACGTGCAGCTATCCTAACAATCAATAGACAATACAGGAATCTTGGTGCCCTCACCACAAGAAGTCCCACACAATTTGGGACTAGGTAATGCGCTCACACTTCACAAACGATTTTCAAACAATGCCACATGCGATACCATAGGCTTGCCCTTACTATTCTATTTCAGTTCTTCAGAAGCCGCTCAGGATCACTACAGGACTTGTTTTGACTTGTAATGAGGCTTCAGGTGCAGGTAGGATACATTTAGGGGTTAGTGACTAAGCCCTCCTTGGAACTACCGACGTCTTCTTACCACATAACTTTACTTTGTCCATCCTTATTCACCTTTTTATTTCCTTCTCTCTAGCTACAGGTGCGGCCTCTTTATTTTGAGAATTCTTTTTGTTACTTTTTCGATCTTTTTCACTTCTTTTTATTTTTCTTTTCTTAGGCACACACCCGAATTTTCATTCTATTCACAACCAATCTTCTCCATCCTCTTTTTTCTTATCATTCACCTCTGTAGTAGCCACCCTCAACTTAGGCTGATGCCTGCGTTGAGGTGCACAATGTCCATGGAAGGACCTGGGCCAAAACAGGGTTTACCTCTATAGTAGCCACCCTCAACTTAGGCTGATTGCCTGGGTTGAGGTGCACGATGTCCAAGGAAGGACCAGGGCCAAAATAGGGATTCACGTTAAACAGGGACGGTGATAGGTTATTGAAAGAATAAGATCAATATGGCTCAAACAGGGATCAAAGGGATTATTTATCTTTGGACGGTCTTTTAGGTTAAGTGGACTGCACACAAAAAGGGCCTGTGATCCTTTCCTAAGCAACCAAACTTCGAACTTAACAAAATAGACCGGGCAAGTTCTAGATGCATGCACAGAGTAAGAATTTATAATAATAATCTCACACACTCTTGGCACCAAGAAACTATATCGCTACCCACCATCAAACAACCGCTCGGCTTAAGCATACTCATTCTAATCATACTCACACAATGACATTCAAGGATCCAGACAGTCAATAAGTACAAAACCAGAAAATTTTTAAAGGGGCTCCTTTTAGTCAAAGAAAAATTCCATGCTCATCACTATAGACACTAAAAAAAACAAAAATTTAAAAATAACAACCTAAACATGCCGGTTCTACTAGATAGCACACCGGAGGGAAAAGAAACATGGCAACAAAAACCCTCAGTGGTGACTCACAGGTTTTCCAACACCCTCAACTTAGACTCATGCATTGTCCCCAATGCATCCATATGAAAGCTAAAAACTGTGAGAGAAAGGAATACCTGTGAAGTCGATAGGACTCAGATTCTGGAATGATGTTGGAGACCGCCAGGGTCTCCAAAACAGGAGAACTCGATGGAGTGTGTGCACGCGACACACTTTTGTTGCGTTCCCGCTTCTTCTTTCATCGGCTCCGCAGCTAGTCTCGACAACTTTTTCGCTCTCTCTTTGCAGATTCTCTTGCGGTGTTTTCGTTTCCTTGATCTATTTTCACCGCCTTCCTCTACACGTTTCCCTTCTCGCACCATCCTTCTCACAACAGATAGAGTCTCAACCAAACCCTTCTCCTCAAGATACACATCCGCAGGAGCTTCCTCAATAACATTGACGACCGCGACCACCCTCATGTCACTTGGTTGCTTCATCAATTTAGACACATCGAACTTGACAGCTTCATTGTTTAGCCTGAAGGTCAGTTCGTTTCTTTCCATGTCAACCAACACTCTTGCCGTGGCTAGCAATGGTCGTCCCAAGATTATGGGAACTTCAAAATCCACTTCACAATCCAAGATCACAAAGTCAGCGGGGAAGATAAGCTTACCGATCTTTACTAGCACATCAGACAATATTCCCACGGGCCGCTTTACCGAACGGTCAACCATCAATACTCTCATGGACGTTGGTTTAGGAGCTCCCAAACCCAATTATTTATAGACTGCTAGCGGCATCAGGTTGATGCTAGCACCAAGATCACACAAGGCTCTTCCGAAACCGAGTTTCCCTATAGTACAGGGAACAGTAAACGCACCTGGATCTTCCTTTTTGTCTACTAACGACCTTGAGGAAATAGCACTGCAGTGGTGGAGGTTGTCTTCCAGTTCAAAACTTACCGACCTTTTCTTTGTAATCAAGTCCTTCATGAACTTGGCATAACCGGGCATTTATTCAAGCGCTTCCACCAATGGGATGTTTATTGAAATCTGCTTGAGCATGGTCAGGAAATTCAGGAATTTACCATCTTTCGCTTTCTTCTTCAGGCGTTGTGGGAAAGGAGGTGGTGGTCGAGGCATCATAGTTGGAAGCTTTTCAGCTTCCTTGCTTTTCTCCACGGGCTCTAGAGTAGCTTCCTCGACTTCCTTGTCATCCACGATCTCACCCTCTTGAGTCTGAATTACCAGATGTGATTTCGGTAATATTTTTCCGCTTCTTGTGGTGATTGCCATACAACTTGCGTCATTCCTCGGATGAGTAGTGTCGCTTGGCAAGGTACCTGTCTTCCTTAGGTTTAGAGATGCCGAGATTATGCCCACTTGCTGCTCCAATTGCTTAATCGAGGTGGAATGCGCCTCCACTAGTTGACTCATGGCCGATAACTTAGTCCTTATCTCCTTCACCCCAGAGTCAGTCGATTCTACCTTCAGCAGCATCTTCGCCATCATGTTCTCTAGCTTGGAAGTCCCTGCCTCGTTGCTAGCTTTATCCCGATTACCAGGTGGTACATATAACCCACCTCTATCGGTGTTATTCCTCCAGTTTCCTTGATCGCGATTGTAGCCAGCTTTCTCATAGTAGTTGTCCTTCTGATAGGTCCGACCTTGGTTTCCTTGGCCATTGGCCTGGAAACCCCCCAAGTAATTTGCCTCCTCAGTTTCCAACTCAGCTGCTCTACCTTGAGAACCCACAGCTTTTACCTTCTCCATACCTCCTGAGAACAAGTGCTTTGTCAGTAGGTCCAACTGCGTTTTCATATGCGCCATGTCTTGGTCGCGCTCCTCCTCTTTTCTGCGCTGCTCAGCTGACATACCAATTGCATAAGTGCTAGCTGCTACCTCTGAATCCCGTGTGTGTCAGGCCCTGTTGGTTTTGGTGAGCCTGTCCAAAATAGCTGTGGCATCGGCAAAAGTGCGACCCATAAACGCTTCTCCTGCTGCGTTGTCCAACGTCGGCTTGGCATCCGAATTCAGTGCCCTGTAGAATGTTTGCATCAAAAATTCGTCGTTCAACTGATGGTTAGGGCATTGTGTTATCTTCTTTTTGAATCACAACCAGGTCTCGTGCAATGCTTCGTGAGGTTGCTGTCTGAAATTGCTAATCTCATCCCTCAACTGTATCATCCTAGAGGGAGGAAATAACCTTTCTAGGAAAGCTCCTTTCAACTCTCCCCAAGTTGCGATAGAGTCGGGGGTCAGCCCGTTCAACCAAAATGCTGCCTCATCAGACAGAGACAACGGAAACAACCTGAGCCTGATCGCTGTCTGACTCACTCCAGGCAACTCAAACGACTTGCAGATGCCCACGAAATTCATCAGGTGCTGGTTTGGATCATCACCAGCAGCACCTCAGAACACTCCTCTCAAGTTTAATAGCTGGATCATCGTGCTAGTGATGTTGAACTTGGCTCCGGGCGCTAGCGGTGGAAGAGCAATGGCGCCCGTAGCGCCAACTCCATCCAAGTCGATATCCTCATCATTCAGCATAACATCGTCCTGCAGACCACCAATATTCAGATTTTGTTGGGCCTGCAGTTCTGCAGCGAGCCTTGCTGCTTCTTGTTGTGTGGCCATATTCCGCCTCAACGTTCTAGCAAGCTCGGGGTCGTAAGGTAATGTTGATTCACCCGAGCGCCGGGTACTTGGCATGCACAACTCTGTACCCTGTCAAAAACAAAAACAACAAATAAACGTAAAAGCAGGAAAGTATGACTAAGAGTCAAATAAACACACCGGACTTAATAAACAACCGTATTCCCCGGCAACGGCGCCAAAATTTGATAACGTCAAAGTACCACTCCAATTAAGAAGCGTAAGCGATCGTTGTCAAATATAGAACCCAACAAAGGTTGGGTCGATCCCACAGAGAATATGGTGAAAGTTAAGTCTTTAGTGAATTAGTTGACTAATGGTCAATAGTTTCCGGTAAATAAAAGGGGGGTTTTGTGTGAACAATATGTAAACAAAACGAACAATAATGTATGAGAAATAATCAGTAGGAGAGCGAACTAGGGAAGTGTTTACCATGGCATTGGTAATGATGTCGATCCTAAGCTTAACCGAGTTCTTTCTATATGCGTGTCACGATGTGATTGAATTAATGGTATCGTTAAACGTTTCTCAACCAAATAGACGAATTTACTTTTCAATTCTCTCAAACTTGAAAAGGTGTGCTTTTAGATTTCAATTCTAAACATCAAGTAGGTTAATCTAGTTACAGCATTAATCATAAGACGAGAGTTGGTAGTCTCGAATCCTCGTCGTTAATCAAGTTTCCCAGTTTTAATCTCTTTACTCAAGCAAATTAAACCTAGGCATGTTTTAATGTTTGCAACCACTAGAAAACGTTAAATAATGAATGATTAACAACGTGACAACATATATATTGAACCCGTCGCTACCCGGAATCTATATCGCTACTTTAGCCATGGCTCCCACAACCCTAGTTGTGGGAGGTTTAGTTAATCATGCTTGTAGAAGAATAGAAAAAAGTCATATTCATAATAAAGAAAAGAGATCCTTACAATATGGTGAAAACAATCTTCAATTATTCCAAGAACAAGAAAACAAAGATCCCAAGAACAAATCAAGAACACGTTTTCAAGACAAGAGAAACGTGTTTCTTGCTCTCAAATTCTCTCCTAAAACTATTGGGAGAACTATATTAAAAAGCTTGACAAATAAAATAAACCTAACATAGGGTATTTATAGGAGTCTAGGAAACAAATCCCAAAAATGCTCGGATTCCGCATCGCGGACTGCCTGGGTGTGACGGCCAGGCTGACGGACCGTCACTGGCTTGACGGACCGTCGCCTGGACCGTCGTCACTAGGCAGTAGGCTGCCTCAGGGTGACGGTTTGGGTGACGGACCGTCACCCACTTGACGGACCATCGCCTGAACCGTCACTCTTATCCAGAATGCTCTTTTTGCTCGTATTTCCTTCCGTTTCCATGTTTGTCCCTATTTCCTGAAAACATAACATAAACACATCAAAAACGACGACGGTTGCTTGAAAACGTACGATTGTTCTTAGTTAAAAGGAGTCGAAAGTGCCGTAAAATGGCGGCACATCACTAGTCGACTCTCTAGTTGACTTATCTAACTACAAGGGAGTGGAAATATCAGCTACCTATGACTCTAGAACCTTTTCTAGCATGGGGTACACACTGGTGGACAACAAGTGGTGCAAAAAGGATGCAGCCAAACCAAAATCAGATCCTGCCAAAGTCAGCTGAATCTATACAGACTCAGCGTCTCTCCTGATCAAGGAAGCTGAAGTGATGAAGGATCATCTTCAAACACTCGAAGTAGGAATGAATGATCTACAACAATCTGTTGGAAAGCTACTTGAACTTGGTAAAGGAACCAGTACAGACGTGGGTAAGCTCCGTATGTCTATGGATGGGCTAAAGCAGGAAGGAGTGTCCTCTGTCAATAAGATTATAAAGAAAGTTTGCTCCCTTAAAAAGGAGGCTGACTCCTCTCAGAATGAGCTTGTAATGACTGTCCAGACATCTTACTCCAACTTCTACAAGAATGTGGAGCGTTCCTATGATACCTTTTATAGGAATATGCATAATACCTTGAAGTAATTTCTCCAAATAAATGACTTTCTTTTAAACTCTCCTATGGGGGTCTGTCCCCATCAAACAATCTGCTTTTGGGCCTATAATCGGGGTTCCTTACCCCTAACTCTTATTACTCTCACGCTTATCTGCTTCTCTCTCTAGTTTATTAATTGTGTGGTGTCTGTGTTTATTATCTATGTTCTATCTGTGTTCTACATCTTTGTTATATGTGTGCATTTGGGTACTCCTTGCTTTTGGTTCTTTTTGATTATCCAAAGGAGGAGAAAGAACTACCTTCACAAATTCAAAAAGCAAGAGAAAGCACCAAAACAGGGGGAGCTACGCAAACCAATAGGGAAGTCGACTACTTTTAGAATTTGTAAATTTATTTATCAGTATCAAAAATGGGGAGATTGTTAGCCTCCTAAATCTAGTTTTAATAATGACAAAACTAATCCCTTAATTTATTGAAGACAAAAAGAAACAAAGTCTCAAGCAAGAAGATTCAAAGGAAAGAAGATCAACGAGATGATTAAGCCACAAACAAATATCCAGAATTAAGGAAGTCAAGGATACAACAGATTACAAAGATCACAGAGGATATCAAGAAGATCAGAGGAAGATTCACACAAAGAAGGTTACTATGATCGAGAAGATATCAAGTCTCCTAAACAAGGAAGATTTTCATAACCAAAAAAGGAAGTAAAATCACGAACGTATCTGATACAAACGTGAGTGATGAAAGATCTCAATAAAGGAACAAAACAAAATTCTTGATTAAACAGAATTCCCTTAGGTTTTCTTTTTACGAGCAACACCCAATTTTGCCTACACAAAGTATAAAAACCTGCAACCAACAAGAAGATAACTATGCAATTTCTTTTGAACAAGATTACTGCCTAAACTTTTATCTTCATAATACTCCATAGAGTCTACAATTGTAATCAAAAGAAAAAGAAATAGTCAGTACTAGTTATACGGGTAGAGGCCGTGTCATTACAAATGATTAAGAAAGGGAATCTGTGATTGTCAAACTCTCTGTAATTCACCTCTATTTCAAAGAGCTTGAAAGGAAACCCTTGAAACCCAAGGGAATTGGAATAGACACCACATCAGTGATTCGAACTAATATAAAAATCGTGTGCCTTTACTTACCTTCAGTTCTGCACCTTATTATATCTTGCTTATTAAACTAACTTGTAGGTGAGTCAACTTGTGCGTAGCCACATTCAACTTGGCGGTAAGAAATTTTCAATTCACCCCCATCTTGACTTTCAATCACTACTTCCTTCAAAGATGGGAATAGTGATCTTTATGGAGTTAAATCTTGATCATGACCCCCAAAATTACCTTGGTTCCCATATTGATCATTCCCATAATTATAATATTGATAATCACGACCTTGATAACCTCCGTATCTTCCCCCTTGCATTTGCATTCTTTCTCCTCTACCATCTTGAAACTGGCTTTGTATTCTATGTTTCCTAATTGGTTCTCCAAAACTGTCAACATTTGCACCGAACATCTCTTGTGGATTTTCCTCTCTTGGATTCACATTCTGGATTGTGTGTTTATGTCTTGCGGATCTTGTTGCAAGTGGACTTGTTTATGGTTGTAGGACATTTGGTGGTCGATTGGTGGTGTTTTCAATAAATTTTAATGTGATGAAAAAGAAATCAACCACAAATAAAATATGAAGAAACAATAATATTTTATTGAATATTTGTGAGTACAATTCTGTTCCTCCTTTGATTCTTCTCTCCTGAATATTCTCCATGATTCGAAGACTGTTAGTAGTGTATTTCTCGAATAGATAATTTGAACATCTTTAGAATTTATTTGATTTCCATGAAAGGAAGATTTTGTGGATCTCTTATGAATATTCAAGATTTTATGAATATTCGAGATGTCTCTCCAAGGAAATATGTTACCCTTTATATAGGCATAAACTAAGATTTAGGGTAGAGTAGACTCTATGCTAGAGTTTAGGGTACACTAGCCTCCAAGAAACCCTAACAAAAATTGGTCTCATGAGTCTCATAAAATTTCGATGTCTATGAGTGGTATTTAAAATAGGAAGATTTCCTAGAGTGGGTGGGGTGGCACTTTGTGGAGATTGATTATATAGGTGGTGGAAAGTATTGAGGGTCAAGGTAGGGGAAGTATTTTGAGGCACGACACTAGTACTTGCCACATAATAAAATTCAGGTGAAGTTCCCCTACCATTGATTTCCCACACATCCATTCGCTTAGTCAAATGCACTAGCATAGTCATCATGTCCTTCATTGTGGGTTCCTCGGTAGGAACACATGATTACTTTTCCATTGTCACTGAACCTATTTTTAAGAAGAATCAACAAAACAAAACAACCAATGTTAGTACTGAAAACAATCTCACAAGTTACTCATGTTTCACACCATTGAGAGACCTCACAATTGGTTTAGCCGACGTTGAGACTTGTTTAATTTGGTATTTGTCACGACCTAAACCGCCGCGAGTGACACCCACACTAAACACCTGGTAGGAGAATAAATTAACCAAGCCAACACTTAATCAAAAACTAACCAGCTAAAGCCAATTTCAATAATAAATCCAAGATTCACATCTTAAATAGCAAAATAGAAAAACCTGCGAAAGTAAACCCCTAGAATCTGAAAGTCATGTAATAAAACTCTAATCAAGTCTGAAAGACGGGGATCGAACCCCAAAACATTAAGAGTCTAAGTCCAAACAAAGGACTAGAACTATCCATAGTAGCTCGAAAGATGCAACTCACCCTTGAATTTGAAAGTCATCTGAACTACAATTGAGGTCTTGCAACAACGACTGGAATATGTCCTGTACTCAACAAAAGAAGGGCAAGTATAGTATCAGTACACAAGAATAATAGTGTACTAGTAAGATCATCAGCCAGCTCTAAAATATATGAACATAAAACCATAACACAGTAAAATATGACAAACATACAATAAGCCCAGTCATATGATTACAATAAGACTCCCAGTCATCAACCTGACTTATCAACTATATAAGACATGTCCAAACCACAAGTAACAGACCACATACGATTATGTAACATCCTTCAAGTTACCCGGACCACCCAAGGATACTTAGGACATCATCTATGACACTTAACATGCAATCCCGATTTACACAAGAAACCACCTTAGCACTTAAACACACCAACTCGGCCACTCAGGGACCAACATATAAGAATAACATCACAACAGATAAGTCCGATTCACTCATGGAACCAACATACATAATAACAAGTAAACTTGTATTAGGCGTGGTACCCGAGCCAATCATAAATGAAATTGTATCAAGCATGGTACCCGAGCCAACCAATGAAAAAACTGTACCAGGAGTGGTACCCGAGCCAACCAATGCAACATAGATATTACAATAATCACAACAACAATGATAGCATAAATCACTTGTAAAACCAACAAGTTTCCACCATAGATCTATTGCATATGATTAACACTTAAAATATCATATAACATTCATTCTTTTTTCCTGAACACGTATTGTGCAAGTAATACTAATAAGACAGTTATCATGCACACATAACATAATTTGAATTACAAGTAACCATCACCTACATCAATTCAAGCCTGAAATACTCTATCGTACTTGAGCTTTTCTTTTTTTGGCAATCTCGGCTTGATTATGGTCTAAAAACAGAAATACAAATAATATTTCAACCCATGGCCTCAATTATTGTGGATTATAGCCTAATCCCAAATTTTCAGGCCAGATTCATGATCATTCTACCCATACTAGAGTCTTCCCACTAATAATTCACCAAGAACTATCAAATCTATGGTTACACTAGTGAATTACGGTAATGGAATCATGAATTAATGATTTTATATCAAAAACCCATGGTCTTATACCTCATAATCCCCCTTTACACCATAAATTCCATCTTAGGTCAAGCTAACCCTCTCCAAGGCCCGTAACTAATGATTCTAAGCCATAGGAATCAAAATACTAGTTTATGGGGATACAATACTTACCTTAATGAAGAATTCTGGTGGAAAAATGATAGGAATCACCTCAAATTGCCTTTACCTTCCCCAAAATGTTGAAAAGAAATAATGAATGTTTTTTAGGAAGTTTTTGCATTTACCACGATTAACCTCGCTATAGCGGCCCTATCCCGCTATAGCAGTACTGCCATAGCGAAAGCCTCCCACTATAGTAGAGTTGACCGACTCTGACTCCCGCTATAGCGGAAATTTCTCTGCTATAGCGACATTGCAGTAGCGGCCTGTCACCCGTTATAGCAGGTGTGACCGAATAAAAACTCAGAAATCCTCTCAGTTTTGCATATTTCACAACACATCCTCAAACCATGATGTCTCAGACCAACCCCTTTACATCAAGTTCGATATCAGGAGTTTTACTCACTCGAATTCACTTTCAAAAAATCCTATGGACTCCTTAACGCCTTAACTAATAGAAAAACAAGCTAAGGTGTAATCATATCACCTAATCCTTTTCCTGATTGCCCTAGACCTCACTTTTCTTGGATTTTGTCCAAGACTAGCCTAACTCAAAATTTTTAACTTCTAATTTCGGAAGATTCCTAACCTGATTTCTTGCATGATTAGTTCACCTATAATGCCAGAAACGGTCATTAAAACAGATACCAATTTATCCATTATTTGTCCCCGAATGATCAAACAAGAAATTGAGCTAAGTCAAGAAGGAAGTCATACTTGAATCCTTAAACAAGTGAGGGTACTTATCCCGCATGTCCTTCTTGGTTTCCCAAGTGGATTTTTCAATTGGATAATGCTTCCATTGAACTTTCACTGATCTAATCTCTTTTTTGCTCAACTTCCAACATCCTGATCAAGAATGGCAATCGTCTCCTCATCATACTTAAGTTCTTTATCCAGAAATACTGAATCCCACTTGGTGATGTAATCCCCATTACCATGGTATCTCTTCAGTATGAATACATGGAAAACTGGATAGACTCCGGATAAACTGGGTGGCAATGCCAACCTATAAGCTACTAACCCCATACTTTCGAGAACCTCGAATGGATCGATGTACCAAGGGCTAAGCTTACCCTTCTTGCCAAACCTCACGACCCTTTCATAGGTGACACCTTCAACAAAATCTGTTCACCTACCTGGAATGACATATCTCTTACCTTGCTATGTGAATACTCCTATTGTTTACTCTGGGCTGCCAACAACTTGGTTTGGATGCCTATAACTTTTTCCTAAGCTTTCTTTACCAAATTAATTCCCAAAGACATCACATCACCTGCCTCAAACCAAACTATGGGCGATCAACATCCTCTCCCGTAGAGTGTCTCGAACATTGCTATGTTAATACTGGAGTGATAGCTGTTGTTGTATGAGAATTCACACAACGGAAAGAACTGATCCTAATGGCCCTCAAAGTAAATCACACATGCCCTCAACATATCCTCAAGCACCTGAATCGTCCTCTCCGACTGTCCATCAGTCTGAGGATGAAAGGCTGTTCTAAAAGTGAGTTGGGTGCACAACTCTTCGTGTAACCTACCCAGAACTTAGAATTAAATTGCATACCTCTGTCTGAAATAATGGAAAGTGGCACCCTATGTAACCTCACTATCTCCTTGACGTAGATCTTGACCTACTGCTTGGAGCTGTAATATATCTTAACAGGAATAAAATGGGCTGATTTAGTCAACCTATCCCCAAGGTCTTAGGAAGACCTACCAAGAAGTCCATAGCTATCCTTTCCAACTTTTACCCAGGAATAGGCATCCTTTAAAGAAAACCTGTCGGTCTTTAGTATTCGTACTTCATATGCTAGCAGTTGTGACACTTGAACACATATTCCGCTATATCCTTTTTCATCCTAGGCCACCAATAAAGTTGCCTTAAGCCCCGGTATATTTTGGTTACACCTGGATGAATAGAGTATCGCGAACCATGAGCTTTAACTATCACATTTTGAACCAAGTATCAACCTGAGGGACACATATCCGCCCTCTAAACCACAACACTCCACACGCGTCAAGTGTGACATCCAAAGTCTCACCAGATACCACCTTGTTTTGGAGCTTATTCAGTTGCACATCCTTAAACTGTTTGGCCTTGATTTCATCTAAAAATGTGGACTTCACCTCAACACTGGACAACACCCCACCCTTTTCTGAAATGCCAAACTGCATGAACTTGGATGCTAGAGTTTGAATATTTCTAGCCAAGGGTCGCTTTGACACCCCCAAACAAGCCAAACTGCCCATACTTACTGCTTTCTGGCTCAATGCATCTGCCACCATATTGGCCTTACCCGGATGATACTAGATGGTCTTGTCATGATCTTTCAACAATTTCATCCACCTTCTCTATCTCAGGTTCAGATCCCTTTGCGTAAACACATGTTGCAGACTGCGATGGTCTGTAAACACCTCACACTTGACACCATAGAGATAGTGCCTCTAGATCTTAAGTGCAAATGCTACCGCTGCCAACTCCAAATTATGAGTCGGGTAATTCTTTTATGAGGGCTTCAATTGCCTTGAAGCATAAGCAATGACATTTCTGTCTTGCATCAACACAGCACCCAAACCTGAATGTGAAGCATCACAAAATACAACAAAATCCTTACCTTTAATCGATAGTGAGAGAATAGAAGCTGTAGTCAAAAGTGTCTTGAGCTTTTGGAAGCTCTCCTCACACTTATTAGACCAAACAAATGGTACTTACTTCTGAGTCAACCTTGTCAAGTGAGTAGCAATAGAAGCAAAATTCTTGACAAACCTGTGATAGTAGCTATCAAGACCCACGAAACTCCTAACCTCAATCACAGAGCTAGGCCAAGCCTAACTTTTAATGCCTCAATCTTCTGGGGATCTACCATCACTCTTTTTTTTGAGATCACATGCCCTAAGAAGGCAACTGAAGATAACCAAAACTCGCATTTCAAAAATTTGGCATACAACTACTTCTGCTTCAAAATTCCCAAAACAATACGAAGGTGATTTGCATGCTCCTACTTGCTCTTGGAGTAAATCAAAATATCATCAATAAACACTATCACATACTCTTCAATCGGAGTAGAAACATGAATAGGAGAATCAAGAATATCACATACCAAGTCTAGACCCAAGACAAATCTTACAGATACATAGGAGTAAGCAGAACTCGGATCAAATAAAATAGAATCCGTCCGGTCACAAGCGAGAATGGTACCTGTTATCACAACATCAGACGCCTCGGCCTCAGACTTGCCCAGAAAGGCATAACAATAAGTTCTATCATTAAACCAGGCAACCTCCCTAGCAGGATATGCTCCACCTTTTCTTGCATTACCATTACCTCTGTTACCACCACGACCTCCCTGATTATTACCTCGCCCACCCTATGCATGACCCCTGCCATTGCCACCTCCACCTGCTGAAACCATAGCCCTGGCCTACTGCTGCACCTGAGTACCTACCTATCTTATAGGGCACTCTCTCTTGAAGTGACCCACATCTCTACAATAATAAAAACCTCGCTCAAGAGAGGGCCTGATGGCCGGAGAATAGGAAGCCCCCTGGCCTCTAGTAGCTGGAGACTGCTGAATGGCACTCTCTCTTGAAGTGACCCACATCTCTACAATAATAAAAACCTCGCTCAAGAGAGGGCCTGATGGCCGGAGAATAGGAAGCCCCCTGGCCTCTAGTAGCTGGAGACTGCTGAATAGACCTTGAATAACCATCTGTAGAAGCTGGCAATGCTGACTGAATAGGACTAGCCAAATGAACCTGTTGGCTGGGACCTCTGGAATAAGAACTGTTAAAATTACCCACACTTCCGAACTTCTTGGCTAATACCTTAGCCTGCCCAACTTGCTTAACTCCTTCCAGTTTCTTCACATAATCAGTCACCTCATTGAAGCTCTTTCCTGCAGAAGTCATATGAACAGACAGAACCTGCAATTCAGTATTCAGGTCCTTAACATATAACCAGATCCTCTCCTTCTCAGTGTCCAACAACTGGGTAACATAGCGAGACAAGCATGAAACTTAGCCTCATAAGCTGCAACAAATATATTTCCCTGTTCAAGAGCCAAAATTTCATCCTTCTTGCGATCCCTCAGAGTAAGGGGTACATACTTCTCCAAAAATAGGGGATGAAATTGAGCCCAAGTTATCGAAGGCAAAGCTGATGAACAACACTCCACATGGGCCCTCCACCACTGCTTGGCATCCCCTTGTAGTTGGAAAGTCACAAACTCAACCCCATGTTGTTGTACAATGCCCAACTTGTGTAGCCTCCCATAGCAATCTAAGATGAACTCAAAAATATTTTCATCTTCTGTACCATAAAATAACGGAGGTTTCATCTTCAGGAACTTCGTCAACAACTCATGCTTGGTCCCGGTCATGACAGGGCCTAACACTTGATGGAAGGAAACATCCATACTTGAAGCCTTATCCATCCTAGGAGTTAAAGTGGTAGCGAGATGGGCACCCAAAACCTAAGTAGCCGGCGCATAGTGGGAGTGGCTCCAATATTGGCGAACCCACTCAGGAATTTCAACACCTGCTGAATAGCCTCAAAAGACATAGGGGGAAGACCTGCATCTCCAATCGGTGCTGCCACCCCTGGTTTCACACCATCCTCGTGCACTACCTCAACCTCCTCAACATGATCATGGGGTGGGGGAGGTGTTGCTGGCCTCTGGTCAACCGCTAACTGAGCTCCACCCTTGGGGGGTGTTTCTCTCCCTCTTCCCCTACCTCTACCCCTACCTCACCCACGAACCATCATCCCGCAACTGGAGTTGCTGCCCTCGCTCCATTCTGCATGGTGTTCACCATCTGCAGATAAAAGAATGAAGGAGGTCAAATACCAATTTAGATCACCAGATACCAATTGGAATCAAGTTATAGCACGACGGAAGAAAGAAGGGATAGTTTTTTAAAGTCCTATTCCTCTCAAAGAAATGTACATATGTCTCCGTACCATTCCCTAAGATTCTACTAGACCCGTTTTGATATGATGAGATCAACGAACCTAGAAATCTGATACCATCTTTGTCATGACCTAAAATACTGTGATTGACACCCACACTAAACCCTCGGTGGGAGAACCAATTAACCAAGCCAACACTTAACCAAAACTAAGCAGCTAAAGCCAATTTCAATAATAAATCCAAGATTCAAATGTTAAATAGCAAAATAGAAAAACTTGCAAAAGTAAACCCCTAGAATTTGAAAGTCGTATACCAAAACTCTAATCAAGTCTAAAAGACGGGGATGCAACCCTAAAATATTAAGAGTCAAAGTTCGAACAAAGGACTAGAACTATCAGAAGAATTCATGGTAGCCCGAAAGATGCAACTCACCTTTGAATTCGGAAGTCGTCTGAACTACAACTGAGGTCTCACAGCCGCCGCCGAAATATGCCCTGCACTCAGCAAAAAAAGGGCAAGCCCAGTATCAGTACATAAGAATAATAGTGTACTGGTAGGATCATCGGCCAGCTCCAAAATATGAGACATGAACATAAAATCATAACACAGTAAAATAGGACAAACATGGAATAATCCCAGTCACATGAATACAGTAAGACTTCCAGTTATCAACCTGACTTAAAAATCATATAGACATGTCCAAACCACAAGTAACAGACCACATATGATTATGTCAGATCCTTTAATTAACCCAGACCACTCAAGGATCCCTAGGACATCATCTATGACACTTAACATGCAATCGTGGTTTGCACAAGAAATTACCTTAGCACTTAAACATACCAACCCAACCACTTAGGGACCAACATGTAAGAATAACATCTCAACAGATAAGCTTGGTTCACTCATGGAATCAACACACATAATAACAGGTAAACTTGTACCAGGCGTGGTACCTGAGCTAACCATAAATGAAACTATACCAGGCATGGTACCCAAACTAACTAATGAATAAACCTATATCAGGCATGGTACCTGTGCCAACCAATGCAAAATCTGTACCAGACGTGGTACCCGAGCCAACCAATGTAACATAGATATCACAACAATTACAACAATAATGATAGCATATAGCGCTTGTAAAACTAACAAGTTGCCACCATAGACCCATTGCATGTGATTAGTACTTAAGATATTATGTAACATTCATTCCTTTTTCTTGAACACATATTGTGCAAGTAATACTAATGAGACAATTATCATGCACACATAACGCAGTTTGGGTTGCAACTAACCATTACTTACATCAATCTAAGCCTGAAATGCTCTACTAGACCTGAGCTTTTCCTTTTCTGGCAATCTCGGCTTGATTGTGGTCTAAAAATAGAAATACAAATAATATTTTAAATCATGGCCTCAATTATTGCAGATTATAGCCTAATCCCAAATCCCCAGGCCATATTCATGATCATTCTATCCATACTAAGGTCTTTTCACCAACAATTTACCTAGAATTACACTAGTAAATTACGGTAATATAATCATGAATTAACAATTTTAAATCAAATACCCAGGATTTTATACCTTATAATCCCCCTTTACACCAGAAATTTCATCTTAGGTTAAGCTAAACCCTATCCAAGACTTGTAACTAACAATTCTAAGACATAGGAATTGAAGTACTAGTTTACGGGGAAAACACCTATCTTAACAAAGAATTTTGGTAGAAAAATTATAGGAATCGCCCCAAATCGCCTCTGCCTTCTCTAAAATATTGAAAAAAATAATGAATATTTTTGGGGAAGTTTCTTCATTTACTGCGATTAACCCTGCTATAGCGGCCCAATCCCACTATAGCGGCACTGTCATAGCGGAAGCCTCTCGCTATAGTGGAGTTGACTGACTGACTCCCGCTATAGCGAGAATTTCTCAGCCATAGCAGCGTTGTGGTAGTGGTCTGTCACCCACTATAGCGGCTGTGATGGAACAGAAACTCAAAAATTCTCCCAGTTTTACCTATTTCACAACATACCCTCTAACCATGACGTCCCGAACCAACTCTTTTACGTCAAGTTTGATATTGGGAGTTCTACTCACCCAAATTCACTTTCAAAAAATTCTATGGATACCTTAACACCTTAGCTAATAGAGAAATAAGCTAAGGTCTAATCATTTCACCCAATTCTTCTCCGGATTACCCTAGACCTCACCTTGCTCGAATTTCGTCCAAGGCTAGTCTAGTCCAAAATTTTCAACTTCTAATTTTGAAAGATTCCTAACTCAATTTCTTGCATGATTAGCTCAACCATAACGATAGGAAGGGTCGTTACAGTATTTCACAAGGTGCACAATTGCTACTCTCTGCTAGAATACATTCTTGTTAAGTGAATAACAGACGACTTAATTAAAAACTAATGGAGTTGAGCCAAGAAATTAGCAATGAAATGAAAGCAAAGAAAAGCTTGAACAAAATTGGTACCAAAAGATTTGCAGACACAAGAACTAAATAATCGCAAGTAAGTTCAATTACTAACGCTAACTAGTTTATAAAATCAAAGAAAATAAAAGAAAAGTTAGAATCGTGTTTTCAAAGAGTTGAGGCAATGAGTACACTGTGATAGGTCTTGAAGATCACAATCTTGATTCCTTGTGAATGATCTTGATGCAACTTAGAATGCATCAATATTATGCTAGAAAATAATCAACTTAATCTGTATTTTAAATTATATTGTCATACATTTAAATAAAAATATAAAAAATCAACAAAATCAATAAAAATCAAAGGGATTAAAAACTGACTAAATTGATTTGATCATCTTTTAGAGAAAAATCGACTCAACTCGAACCATAAACACCCCTTGTTCATACCTAAATACTGCTTGCAGTTTCCACAAACTTCTTTTTTCAAGTGAAATTCAAAATAAAAAATAATTTACAATTTCTACAAACTTTTTCAATTTCAAATACTTTTTTCACAACAACTCTTTCAGAGTGGTATCTCACTGATGGTCGGGGTCCCCCAAAAGGAGGCATGTTCTACCTTCTACCTAAGCCGCTTAGGAAAGACCCAAAGCCAATTCTAGAGAATAGTGAAAGTTTATAGGAAATGACAACAAATCGATTTTGCAAGTTCATTATTATGGGTAGTTCCTACAAAAGATCAAATAAATGATGTATACAATACTTGAATTCTCAATGTAGTTTCTACATAGTTAAATTCAAGATATTCCACGGGATCATAAAATAAGGATATTCAACTTATCTCCGAAATTAGATTTTTGGAGAAAATAAGTTCTTCTTGATACTACTGACTAAATTTCTCATTTGTTAATTTCCTGTCTTGATTATATGGAAGTAAAGTTGTCTACCTTCACAAGATAGGTAAGGCTGCGTACACATCACATTTCTCACATTCCATTTATGAGATTACACCGAATATATTATGATTATTGTTGGTTATGTGGAAATATTGACCTAATTTCACAATCATTTGGCTTGATTGATACATAAAGAACATAAGCCTAACTCAAATATTGTCCAATCATTAACTTAAAATGTTAAATTAGTTATATAAAATATTACTAGTAATTATGAAATAAAAGTATTAAAATAATTACCAAGTTAGTGTTAAAAAAATCACATCAAAACTTAAATTTAATTACTCGAGTAAATCTGGATTTGACAATTAAAAAAATACTATACTATAATATAACATTACATTATCCAATATTTAAAATAGAAAAAAAAGTTTAATACATGGACAACTTCTTAAATTTATCAGCAATTTCATTTAGACACTCGGACTACAACTTGTTCTAATTGAGCACCTGAACACATGATAAAATGTCATATTAGACACTATGGTTCAAATTCTAAAAAACTTTTGCATGTGTTCTCAAATGTCTATTAGGTAATTAAGTTAACCACATAAAATGTGTTCTTCTTCAATTATGCAATTGGAACATGCCTGAAGATTTACGATTTATTGAGGCTTAGTCGTATAATTAAAGGAGGTGACATGCTTTAAGTGGTTATGATCTGAGGCTTAAAAGTTATACATTGTGCTATCATTCACCTCACATTTGGTGGTTAATAGTGTTATTTTGATATTTAATTATATGAATTATGCTTATGGTGGCTTATTTTGATACGTAGGATAAAAATGAAAGAGTTTGGATAAAAATTGAATGCACATGAGCTTTGAAGTCTGAGTAGAAGCCAAGAACACTAATCCAGAATACGTGCGAAGGTGCAAGACCAAGGACGAAAAGTGTAAAGTGAAGAAAAACTCGTGGGCGTGCAAAAATGCGCTAGTGCGACGCATCAGGTGTCGCCTAGTGTGAGGCACAAAGCAAAATTTGACGAAGCATCAAGGGCTCACTGCCTCGTTTGCTTAATGCGGAGCACCAGGCATCGCCCTGTGCGTCGCCTCAATGCAATCCGGGGCAGATTTTTGGAGTTCATATTTTTAACGAATAATTCAGTCTGACACTTTTAGGAACTTTGTAAATACATCCCAAACACATTTTTTATCATTCAAGTCTAGAAACACAGAGAGGTTGAAGAAAGACATTCTTGTAGGTTTTGCATTATTTTTTCATTGTTTAATTTTCAAACATATGTTATTCATGAATTTGTTTGCTTGTAATCAATTCATGAGTAGTTAAATTTCTAGTATCTAAGGTTGTGATATGAACATGATGGTTTGACATTTGATAATCGTATGTTTAGTTTGATTTTCATTATTGAGTTATTTACTTTTTTCTTGAACGTAATTATTTGATTCTTTGGCCAATTATCAAATACTATTTGTGGTACATAAATAAAACTAGGAATGGAGACTTTGTGTGCGTAATAAAGAAAAATAGAAATTGATTGTGAACTTTATAAGGAAAGAGGAACGATTTACTAACATAAATATGAATATACCCATTAGCCTTGCTTAGTTTACACAGATGATATATCACATGCACTTCACTATCGACCGACGATCATAGAGATATAGAGATTAGGAATAGCCGAGTAGGCTTAAAGATATTGGCAAAACCCTCAATATAGTATTAGTAACCTACAGCTATTAACTTAATAAATCAATTAAGCGTATGATTGGATAACTCCACCCGATTATCAATTTTCCACGACCCTAAATCCTCTCTCTCATCTGAATTACAAAAAACAAAATTCTGACTTGTTTTACATTTTTCATTAATTTATATTAAATATAGCATAGTGAAACTAAAATTTATATTAAATATAGCACATTGAAACTAAAATTTTCTCGATTATTGGTTATCCGTTGAATAGTAGAAATAAGAGTTCAAATTAGATAATCAATTCACCAAATCACCATGGGATTGATAACTGAACTTAACCTCCTATATTATTTATACGACTACGTATACTCATATATGCGTTAGCCTCAATAAGGTTTTGGCCCCATTATTGGGGATTTGAATAAAATTGATATACTATTTGAATTACTATTACACTATTAAGATTTCACTTGTTTTTGTTCACAGGTTATAGGTTAGTGTTTGCCCAACACCGGAATTCAAGGCAATCCTTTGATGCTTATTGATTAAAAACTTGAACGAACTCTCAGAGAGTTGAGAGTTATGAGCGACAACTTGAACCCAAATCCTAACCCAGCTAACAACAGGGATGCCTCGCCGCCATCTGCTGCAGCACGAGCACAAATCTTGTGTTAAACTTTGCGAGGATGAATCATGAAAATGCTTCCAAGGCTATAGTCGAGTCAATTATCAAAGGAAATTTTGAGCTGAAAAAGGTATGGTGCAATTGGTGCAGAACACTTGTTAGTTTCAGGTAAATCACATAAATACTCACATAAGCACCTAACTGAGTGACAACTTCCATTATCAGAATATATCCAATGAATATATCAAACTAACATTGTTCCCCTTCTCACTAATCAGGAAAGCCAAGCAGTGGTTACAAAACAATCCCGCAGAGTCAATCACAACTTGAGATGCTTTGTCATAGAAGTTCCTCAACAGATTATTTTCATCCAGGAGAAAAAAGGAGCTAAGAGGCAGTATATCGGGTTTTGTGCAGAAAGATAATGAGTCTCTATCATAAACTTAGGAGAGGTATAAAGATTATCTGTGAGACTGACACATCACCATTAACCCAATGAGATTATTAGGCACAATATTATTGAGAGATTAAAGGCCGGATTCAAAGTCACTCTTAGATGCTATAACTCAAGGGCAATATTTTTCTAAGAGTTACGATGATATTGAAGCTTTGCTCAACCTAATATCCGCAAGAAATAAAGATTTCCAAGAACCAAGTAGGGCGTTCTCTTCTTCTTCATGGAAAGCATCATGAATGTTGGAGTTAGATGATGTATCAATGATGAGTTTCGATATTGGTCGACTTTGTACATTGGTGAAACAGTATCTGACTTCCCTAGGTACGAGCCAATTTTAGCAAGTTCAATAGACTTCCCTTTCATGTGAGTTCTATCGAAAATCATGCATATTCAGGATTCTTTAAATCCCAAATTCATTTACTATGTGGGGCAACAAAATCATAGTCAAGGATATCAAGGGAATATCTATGATCCTAACTACAGAAATCACCCAAATTTATCTTGGAGTGGGAACTAGAATACCAGAGACAACAATACATGCAGCAAACCTCACAGGTGAGAAGTTCTTTGGAAGAGACATTGAAGCAGTTCATAGCCCAACGACATCAACAATAATATGCTCAGTTACAGATCAACAATGAAACTAAGAATACTATCACTGACCTGCAACATCAAATGAGGCAATTTGCCACTGCACATCATGTGAGACCTTCGAGTACATTGCCAAGTGATTTAGAGAATCCAAAACAGGTATCACATTAAAGAACAGAAGAGATTTCCTAAACTAGAGTCTACAAAGAGAAAGATAGTTTCTTGGAATCACAAGTTCCCACCTCCCTTTACAAAAAGATTTATTCCAGCGCTAGCTCCAGCAACAAAGCCTGTACCAGAACTTGTACGAGAGAAAAAGAGAGGCTATTGAGAAGCCTAAGCTTGTGGTTGAAAGAACCCCACCACCTTTTCTACTAAGATTTCAGAAGAGCAAGGAGGATGCTAGTTTCAGAAAGTTCTTTAATATCTTCAAGCAGTTCTACATAAATATTTCACTGATTGATGCTCTGAGATATATGCCAAAATATGTGAGGTATTTGAGAGATGTAGTGGAATACAAGAGACGTTTGGTAGAGTTTGCGACGGTTGCACTTATTGAGGAGTGCAGTTCACGGGTATTGAGCAAGCTCCCTTAAAAACTCAGGATCCTGAGAGTTTCACCCTTCCCATATAAATTGGTGAAAGTAATGTTGGACATGCTTTATGTGATTTGGGGGAAAGTATTAATTTAATGCCCCTATTTATGTTTAATACACTCAATTTGGGGAAGCCATGATCCACCACTATCACTTTGCAGCTAGTTGATCGATCATGTGTCATTCTAGATGGGGTGATTGAAGATATGCTCATCAAAGTTGGTAAGTTTGTAATTTCTGTTGATTTCATTATTCTTGATTTGAGGTAGATGACATGGTACCAGTCATATTGGAGTGCCCATTCTTATCTACTGGTGGAGTAATTATTAATGTTAGATAAGGTGAGATGAAGATGCGGGTGCATGATGATGAGATAACATTTAAGGTGTACAAATCATTTTCCACCCCTTACACAACTGAGACTTATGTATGATCATAGAGGTGACAGAGGATAAGCGTAAAATCAAAGAGAGTGAGCCTCTTGAATCTAATGTCAAGGGGGCATCATTGAAGATTGCCACAAACTTATCTGAGGAGTAGAAGGAAAATTGCTCAAGGTTCTATGAAAGCATGAGAAAGTGATAAAGTGGGCTGAACATGAGCAAAACAGTGGTGAAGAGGGCAAAAAGCAGGTGAGAACCGGAAGTTATGAACCTCCAAGAGTGAAAAAGAAACAGAATTTATATCACAAGAAGAGGAAGAGGAGGAAGAGAACGAGAGAGTCTTGATCTGAGATATGCATCGTGTCACAATATTAAATCGTGCGCTTATTGAGAGACGATTCGATTTGTAATAGTATAGCTTCTTATTTTTATTTTATAGTATCACATTTTTTAATTTTATTTTTACATATTTGAAGAAGTCTGAGTATCCGAATTTAAAACTAAGGAGCATGGTTGAAGCTTAAGTGTGAAATCATGCAATTCTTGATAAAAAGTGAAGAAACATAATGCTAGATAGGCCCTAGAGGGCCTTAGGGAATATCTCTAACCCTTATTTTAATCTTAGATATTGTTTTGAGGATAAAATATGACTTTAAGTATGGGGTGGGACATCTTCCGATATAGGTTAAGAATAAGTATGTCATATGATTTTATTTTATATGAATAAAAAGAATTGAATAAATAAAAATACAAAAAGATTTTATTCATTTATTTTAAAGTTTTTTTTAGTTTTAGTTTGCTTAAGCGGCATGTATCATCCACTTCTTAGTTTTTCTTATGGCATAAGTTCTTTTTTGAAGGCCCCTCCCTTGAACTCGATATTTTTTTAATTATTAGGAGTAGTTTTTATTTTTTAGTCATTAGTAGGGACTTTTCTCGATGATGGATCATTGACGACCGTCTTGAGAGAAGTTACTTATTAGGAGTTAGGTGGTCTTCAAGACCAGTTGAATGCTAAGTGCTCAGGTTAGGTGTTAAAATTGACCGAATGATGCAAGTTTTATTTTTTTAATTCAAAAACATATTATGAAGAAGTGATTGACTTCTTTTGAGATACATAGGCTCATTTTCATGATTCTTGTATGATTTAGGATTAATATTGAACTCTTATTGTTGTTTTCTTGATCGAGGATCGATATGAATCCGTCTTGGGTCAAACATGTGCCATGTGTGTTAGGAATTTTGTGATACTCCATTTTTTATATTGATGTATAGAACTTGCTGGATATATTTGCAAAGCAAAGTGAAGAATGTTGAGTTTAGGAGATGATATAGGCGTTTCTTTAATTATCCATATTTTTATCATTCTCTTTACTTACCCACAAGTGATCTTAGTTAGCCCCGTTGAGCCTATAGCCTATTCTTTTGGTAACCACATCTGAAGTTTAATTCTTTTGTTCTAATTAATCTTAAATTTGATTTCAAAACTCTTAAGTACTTTAATTGAAAAATAAGAGTTGAGAGGAGTAAGAGTAGGCGAGAGGAGTAACAGTAGGCAACATGAATAGTTGAAGTTGGAAGCCTGTATAAAAGACTAAGGGTGAAAGTGTTGAAAAATTCATATGCAATTAGTAGGAAAAAGAAAAAAGAGAAAAAATAATAATCTAATCATTCCTTACTAATGACTTGTGAACTTGCTTAAAGAGACGGAAAAATAAAGAAAATTTATGGGTGAGAAGAGTAGAAGAAAGATATAGTTAATTGAGGATGGTTCCAAAATAATAAAAAAAATTGTGATCTATTAAAGTGCTTAGGGAGGATAGCCACTATTTTATTCAAAATAATTTCTACCCGTCCCTTAACCTATATTACAATCCTGAAAGTCCCACTTGATCTTAAATTTGATACTCTTATATTAGTGGAGTATTTACACTAAGGGCAAGCATGTGATTCATCATATGTTGCATGTTAAATTCTTTGTGAGAGTGAGTGAAATCTTATTCTTATACTCATATAGGTGATATTGTGTATACTTGTGGACGAATATGGGTAACTCTCCTATTCTATGAGGCACATTATTGATGAAAGAAAGATGAAGTGTTTGATCTCTTGATTAAGTGACTTATAAGTGTTTGCTGATACCTTAGAGTTAGTTCTTAAGGCTAGGTGGTCTTGAAGTAATTGTTCATGAGTTTCAATTGTGTTGAAGGGGTGAAACATGTTGTAATGAGAGCTTGCTATTTGTTCTTTGTGGTCATTGTAGCCTTAGCCTAAGTAGACCTATTGAATTGACGTAGTTCTAGATAGAGTCTAGGCTATAAGGGTATAGCTTATTTGCGGGAGACCAAGATCTTAAGTGTGAGGTGTTAATATGAGGCTAAAAAGTTATAAATTTTGCGATCATTAGCTTCACATTTGGTGGTTAATAGTGTCATTTTGAGCTTTTATTGTTTGAATTATGCTTATGTTGGCTTGTTTTGATGTGTAGGATGGGATTGAAAATGTTCAAGCATAAATTGAATGCGTATGAGCTTTGAAGTCTGAATAGAAGTCAAGAACGCTGGTCCGAAATACGCACGAAGGTGCAAGACCAAGGACGACAAGTGTAAAGTGAAGAAAAACTCGTGGGTGTGCAAAATGCACTGGTGCGAGGCACCAGGTGTCGCCCAGTGCGAGGGACCAAGCAAAATTTAGCGAAGCAGCAAAGGCTAGGTGTTCCTATGTGAACTTACAAAGGGCCCCATGAAATCGATACCCCACACGTCAAATAATTCTACTTCAAGGATTGGAGTCAATGGAAGTTCATGTCATCGAGATATGCCCCTCTGCGTTGACACCTGTCACACTCCTTTACTAAGTCATGGGCATCTTGAAATAGAGTCAGCCAATAAAATCTGCATTGTAACACCTTCGCAGCTGTGCATATACCCCCATGGTGGCTACCGACGGGTAATGAATGGCATGCTATAAGAATAAACATCATCTCAATTTCAGGGATGCACCTCTGGATCATTCCATTGGCGCAAATCTGAAAAAGGTAAGGCTCGTCCCGATTGTACTTCCGAACATCATGTAGAAACTTCTTTTTCTGATGCAAATTCAACCCCTACGGAAGTAAGTCACTTGCAAAATAATTAGCAAAGCCAGCAAACCATGGGGTTAGATCGTGAGATGCAACCAAGATGTTCTCGTCAGGGAATGAATCATTAATTTCTAGTTTCCCCATGGGCCTTCCCTCTTCTTCCAATCGTGACAAGTGATCAGCCACTTGGTTCTCACAACCCATCCTATCCTTTACTTCAAAATTGAATTCTTGAAAAAGTAGTACCCAATGGATTAATAGAGGATTAGAATCCTTCTTATTCATTAAGTATCGTATTGCAGCATGGTCGGTGTGCATAACCACTCGGGTCCCCAAGAGATATGCTCGAAATTTCTCAAAAGCGAACACCATAGCCAATAATTCTTGCTTCATCACAGTGTAATTTGTTTGGGATGTGTTTAGTGTCTTGCATGCATAATAGATTGGGTGAAAGAGTTTCTCCTTTCGTTGCCTGAGCACTGCCCCCAAGGCTACGCCACTAGCATCCCACATGAGCTCAAATGGCTTTGACCAATCCGGTGTGATGATGATAGGGGTGGATGTAAATTTGTCTTTCAATGTGAGGAAAGCCTTCATGCAATTTTCATCAAAGTTGAACTTGGCTTCTTTTTCGAGCAACTTGCATAGAGGGTATGCCACCTTTGAGAAATCTTTTATAAAACGTCTATAGAATTTGGCATGCCCTAGAAAACTTCTTATTCCCTTCACAATATTCGGAGGGGGTAGTTTGGATATGACTTCAATTTTGTCTTGGTTAACCTCAATCCCCTTCTCAGAAATTTTATGTCCCAAAATTATTCCCTTTTTAACCATGAAATGGCTTTTCTTAATTAAGCACCAAATTTATTTCCTCGCATCGTTTAAACACTTCCTCCAAATGCTCTAAACAATCACTGAATTCATCCCCAACTACTAAGAAATAATCCATAAAGATTTCCATGGTGTCTTCAACCATATCCGAGAATATAGACATCACACACCAGTGGAATGTAGTCGGGGTGTTGCACAATCCAAAGGGCATCTGTTTGAAGGCAAACATCCCATATGGGCATGTAAAGGTCATCTTCTCTTGATCCTCGGGGGTGATTGAGATTTGGTTGTAACCGGAATAGCCATCGAGATAGCAATAAAAACCATGACCAACCAACCTATCTAGCATTTGATCCATGAAAGGAAGAGGAAAGTTGTCCTTCTCCATCCATGAGTTCAACTTTTGGTAATCCATGCACACCCTCCAACCGGTCACGGGTCTGAGAGAGATCATCTCATCTTTCTCATTTGGCACAATGGTGATTCCACCTTTCTTTAGCACGCATTGCACCGGACTGACCCAAGTGCTATAAGAGATGGGAAAAACCACCCCCACATCTAACCATTTAATAATCTCCTTCTTCACCACCTCTTGCATAGGTGGGTTTAGCCTGCGTTGGTGCTCAATGGAAGGGATAATTTCCTCTTGGAGGTTTATTTTTTGCATGCATATCCTCGGAGATATTTCTATGATGTCAACAATGGTCCACCCTAGAGCACAAATGTGCTTCTTCAACACTTTAAGCAAAGCTTCCACTTGTTTGTCGCTCAGTTTGTTGGAAATGATGACCGACATCATTAGCACCCAAGTAAGTATATTTTAAGTGGTATGGTAATGGCTTGAGTTCCAATGTGGGTGATTCAATAATGGAGGGTTTGAAAGGTGAGGTTTGCCTATTCTTGAGATCGAGATCGAGCTTCATAGGAGGATAGAAGTAGGAACCTATTCCCACTAATGCACACCAAATCTCGTCATATTCTTCTATTCCCTCGCCATCATAATTCAACAACACAGCTTCCAATGCTTCATCTATGAACTCCTCTTTGACATGTAGGTCAACACTTTCTTCAATCTTGCCAATTGAAAAAGCCAATTGAAGATCACTCGATTTTTTCATAGACCTACTCAAGTCAAAGGTGGCTTCTTCCTCATTCATAGAAAATTTCAACTCTCCCGAGTCCATTTTGCTCAAGGTATGCCCTGTTTTCAAACTAGGTTGCCCCAAAACAATAGGTATTTTGAAGCTCCTTTGCATTCAAACACAACGAAATCCATGGGGTATACAAGCTGACCCACCTTAACTAAAATGTTGAATCCAACCCCCACGGGGTGCTTCATTGACCTATCCACCATAAGGAACTTCATGTTTGTTGTAGTGGGTTGCCTTGACTCTAGTCATCTAAAGGTGGATAAAGACATCAAATTGACACTTGCGTTTTCATCACATACCAACCTTGTAGACTTGTGAACTCCACTCAAATTACAAATAGTGTGTACACTCGGCATCACTGCATCATTAGTGAAATCACCCGATAAAATTGCACTACTAAAAAGGGAAATTTGAACAACCCCAAAGTCCTCTAAGTTTCATGTAGTGCATAGTTCTTTCACAAAATTGGCATATTCGAGTATCTTGTTAAAAGCAGTATTTGCGAGAATGTTGATGGTGATTCTATTCAACATGGATTCAAAATCCCTCGGAGTGTCATCCACTTTCTCTTGCATTAGACATTGAGGGAAGGGGGTGGACATATAGGGAAAGGCTTGCAAACTTTAGGCACCTTGCTCGCACGATGTATAGATTTAATCAACCCATTTCCCCAAGCTTTCTTGTTTCTAGTTTTACTAGTCATTTACATTGTAGCTTCAACGGTATTGAGTGAGTCCTCTACACCACTAATCCCTTTTTCGCTCTTGACTTGCCTAGATTCGAATTGAGAAATGAGCTAAACCATTCTATCTTCAAGACGTTCAATGGCTAAGGAGTGTGATTGCACGATTTGGGAAAGACTTCTAAGATCATGACTCAAATCTTTGAAGATTTTTTAGGTGGACCCTACTTTATCTAACACTTGCACGAGCATACTTTCAATTTTTGTCATCATTTCGTTCATTCTAACCTTGATTCCCATGATCATGTTTGTCCAAACTATGAGGGCTTCCATGGGAACCCACCTCGTGGTCAGCCACAAACACTTCTTCACTATCTTCATTCAAACTCTCAACATCTCCTATTAGCCTCGCGACACCAACAACGCTAATGATATTAATTATTTCAACTCTGCCATTTGATGCGCTCCTCACCATAAATTCAAGAAGTGTGGAGGCGATTGATAGCTCTCTATCTCTTCGCGCACCATTCTTTACCCAATCCTCAATCTCTTTAGCGGAGGTCGCACCCATTGCTCCCTCGGCTCCCCAAATATCCAACTTATGGTCTAATAAGGTCAAAACCTCAAATGCACATAGGTTGAGTGAGAAGTACAGGGCATTGATGCTTGAGAAATGTCTGCCTGCAATCAACCACACACAACAACAAACAAAATAAAAGAAAATAAGCACTCTACAAAGTGATTTCAGTTCCACAATAAAAAAGGCTAATCAACTTAATTCTCCGACAATATGGCCATTTATGATAACGCTCAAACGTACTCTCCTAGAAGGAGGCATCGGTGATTGTCAGAGTAAAACAAATTTATATTTCTCAACGGATGTCGGGGTCGATCCTACAGAGAATTTAGAGTTTAGCCTAGGTGATTGTAAAATAGAGTTCACAACGAGAGTGAGTAATATAAAAAGGGGGGAATTGGGAATCTTTCAAAATTTTGCAAGTCAACAAACAGAACAATAAAGTAAAATGGTGTGTAAGCAATAGAGAGGACAACTAGGGATGTGCGTCAAATAGGCTTGAACATGAGATAGGGTGATTGTTTATTCATGCAAATTCTTACTAAATGACATAAGTAGCCTTGGTCATAGGTACGATTATCTATCTCTTGATTAAATAATTGTATGTCCAATAGTCTTAGCTCAAGCACTATTGATTAGGCAATAAAACAACCAAGATATGCTTGGGGAGGTCATACTATTTCTAGCTTTAGACCCTTAAGTGGGTGATTCCATCGATATGAGCTATTTCTAGCCTCAATCTAAATGGAAGCCCAAGTTCCCACTAGAAATTTCACATCCAAAGTTATGAAATCCTCTTTCAAGAAACAACATAACCAAGTTAGGAAAATCAATGTTTGCAACCACTAATTTTAGAGTTAAAAAGTGGTGAAATTACTAGACCCGTATCAAATAAGTATTTATAAACAAGAATTAGCAACACCCACACCCATTCATCAAGTACCCATTATCAACACATACCTAGATAAGAGGTTTATCTACTCATGCTTAAGGAAAAAGATATACCAGATGGGTAACACAATTTTCCTTCCATTCAAGCTAAATTTCTTAATATCCAAGCTCAGTTTGTACACAAATGGTGTTTCTAAGAATTGGGAAGAAGGAATTTAGTGAAACCCTCTTCTTGTTTTTAGAAGGTAAAACATGTTCACAAAGCTAAGAGACCTCCAAAACTTCAAAACTATCTGAACTATTTACAATTGTGCCTAAAATGGGTTTTTAAACATTCCCAAAATGTCACATAAATTTGGACAAAAATGCCCTTCGAGTGTCATGCGGCGTGATATGCAGTTCACACGTCATGATATGCATGTCTCACAACACTCTTCAGTGATCCAGTGACCCAAGCTGACTTGGGAGCTTCATGCAAAGTGGGTTGCAGTAGGCACCAGGCATTATGTGCATCGCACATCGACTGCACCCCTTAACAGATTCTTTAGTTAACTTTTATCTCCATGCGGTGGGAGGTGTGTTCCGCACCAAGGCAAGTGTGTGTCGCATGAGCGCTGCATCTCTCAGCAGAATCTTTGTCTTGTTTGCGCACTTCACACTTCACTCCTTTTTGTCTCTTTTTGGGTCCATTTCCTTGTTTTCTATCTTTGATCACAAGTACCTATATGGACATCAATAAAGGCCATAAGAACCTCTAAATCTCATCAAAATATAGCAATAATTTATGAGTAAAGGCTTAATAAGTTGGTAGATTACTGATTTATCACCAACTCTCGGAGTTTGATATCTTTGGATGTGATGGCTAGAGTTGTCCCGGGAGCTTTGGGATTAGGTGGGGTCATCTTCTTTTCAGGAGTTGTGCTTTCTGTGTTGGACTCTAAATCAGCATCAACATCTTTACCGAAACCTGACTGTGAACCATCCCATAATAGAATCAGTCTCCTTGCCACTAGAAACCTGTATGGATGAGTCTTGGCCTCACTTTGCTGGTGCAGGAGCGGTGTCGCTCTCATCATCTGAACCTGTGGATCCAGATGAGGATTCTTCCCCCTCTTCAGACTGTGGGGGAGCATGTTCTGACTCCTGCGCCTTCTTGGTTGCATCACCTTCTCTTTCTTCAGACCGAGGAGAAGGTGATAGCACAAGCTTCTTTTTGGTCAACCGGGCAAGGAGGAGGTTGTCTGACTCGCTCTTCTCGCCTTCAGACTAAGTGGATTGGTCTAGAAGTTGAGTAGTAACGACTTTCTCCTTGGATTTTTGGGCCCCCCTTATCTCAATAGAGTTTGTGGTGCCATTTAGTACCTATAGGTCAAGTACATTAGTAAATTGAACCAAAAACAAAAAGCTAAAAAGTACAAAAAATTTCACAGATTTTACCCTTCCACGGGCGTGGGAGATCCGACGGCCCATAGGATAGGGCATCAAAATAAGGCAGACTATTTTTAAAGACAATTTTTCCTCCCACAATGGCTTGCCATGGGCATGGGAGGTCGGGCGTCGGAATGGGATAGTAGCCTTTTCAGGCATTGTTCCATTTCCTATGCCCAATTCTGATGCCCGTTGTGGTCTAACATCCCATCTGCTTGCCCGTGGGATCAAAGCAGCAAAAATATTTCTCCCTTTTTTCTATGTTAACATAAGAATTGTGTCTCCCAAACAACCAATAATCCCATATTTTTGAACAAATTATCCACATATCATTAGCATAATCACCAAAACCCTAGTTCCCTTAAATAGCAATCAACACACACAAATACACGACTTATGCAAAGTTCACATCTAGGGTTTGCTAACATCATTCATGAAGCAATATGTTTGCTCATACATGTGAACCCACAGACAATAAAGCACCAAGAAAAAATTAAAACCATTGGGGTAAGATAGAACTTACTCTTGGTTTGCAAAAAATCTTGAAAATTAACACTTGAATGCTTTGTGAACTTGCCTAGCGTGCCTTTGTGATTTATATATGTATCGGGAATGTAGGGGAGTGATGATAGGTGATGGGGAGAGTGGAGGGGATAGTTAGGAGAGATGTGAGACTTTAGGAGAGTTGTGGAGGAAGTTGTAAGCATTTGACCCCAATTAAATGAGGTCAAACCTTATTTAGATGCGGGTAAAAAGGGGAAAAGGGTCCGGGTCGGGTCGGGTCGACCATAAAATTTTAAAAAATACTTTTGACCTTTGAGCGATTCAAATAATGGGCAGTTGCGACACTTGTAGGGCATGCACTATCCCATCACAATTTGACTTACATGGGCGTGGCACTCCATTCCTATGCACGTCGGGGCTACAATAGCCCATCATGTCGGGACGTAGGAATGGGCTAGTGAGCTTAATGTTGAATTTCCAATTGCACGCTTATTTCCCACGGGCCGAGAGACCTGTGATGTCCCATCAGAGTTGCCCGTAGGACCTTTTTTTTTTTTTTACAAATTCACTCTTTTGTGATGTATCAACTCCTTCATATTTGAACAAATGTTAGTCCATTGGTTGCCTCCCATATAGAGCCTAGTTTAACATCGCGACACGATGCAGGTCACTTGACTACTCAGACTTCATCAAGTTTCCTTCATAGGTTGCCTCCCATGCAGCGCCTGATTTAACATCGCGGTACGACGCAGGTCACTTGGTTAATCAAACTTCACCAAGCTCCCAAACTTCAACCAATTTAATTTCTTCAGCATTTCCCAAATAGGCTTTGACACGCTGACCATTGGCCTTGAACTGCTTGCCATCACGGTTCTCAAGCTCTATTATACTATGTTTGGATACTTGCACCACTCGAAACAGCCCCATCCATTTAGACTTTAGCTTGCCTAGAAACAAGCGCATCTTTGAATTGTAGAGTAGAACCAGATCGCCCGGCTGAAAATATCTCTTCTCAATCTTCCAGTCATGGTACATCTTCATCTTCTCCTTGTATAGTGCTGTACTTTCATAAGCATTTAGACAAAACTCGTCTAATTCATTCAACTGCCTAAGCTGCTGATAGTATGCGGCACACTAGTCAAAATTCAGCTTTTTGAGTGCCCACATGGCCTTGTGCTCAAGCTCCACCGAAAGATGACATACCTTTCCAAACACAAGCTTATATGGTGACATACCTATAGGAGCCTTGTAAGCTATCCGTTACGCCCATAGGGCATCATCAAGCTTCTTAGACCAATCGGTTCTATGCATATTCCCTGTCTTTGCGGGGATTGACTTAATCTCGCAATTTGAGACCTTTACTTGCCCACTCATCTAAGGATGATAAGGTGTCTCCACACTATGTCTTACCCTATATTTCTCAAGTAGAGCTCGAAACAACTTATTACAAAAATGAGACCCTCCATCGCTGATAATTGCACGCAGTGTGCCGAATCTGGAGAAGATATTTTGCTTTAAGAATTATGTGACACTTTTGCCTTCATTGTTAGGAAGCGCTAACGCCTCCACCAATTTTAACACATAGTCAATAGCAACCAATATATACCTTATCCCATTTGATATCTCAAAAGGACCCATAAAATTGATTCCCCATACATCAAACAGTTCAATCACAAGGATAGGAGTAAGAGGGATCTCACGCTTCTTTGATAGACCTCCTTGCCTTTGGCATCGATTGCAGGCCCTCGCTAATCATGAGCATCCTTGTGGAGGGTAGGCCAATAGTAGTTGCATTGTAGAATCTTGTGGGTTGTCTGGGTGCCACCATGATATCCCCCTACAGGAGAGGAATGACACGCCTCAAGTATATCTTCCATATCTATTTCATCTATGCATCTACGAATCATGGTGTAACCACATACATAGAACAAATAAGGCTCTTTCCAGAAAAATTTCTTCACATCAGACATGAACTTCCTTCATCGATGGATGGTCAGGTCAGGAGAAACTATATCACTGTTAAGTAATTAGCAATGTCTGCATACCATGGGATCAAATCCTGAGAAGCAGCCAAAACTTGCTCATCTGGGAAAGCATCGTCAATCTCTAGCTTATCATGCAACTGCAACATAGCCTCATCTTCCAGTCTAGACAAGTGATCATCCACCTGATTTTCCATACCTTTGCGGTCCTTGACTTTAAAGTCATATTCTTACAATAATAGCACCCAAAAAATCAACCTAGGCTTCGCATACTTCTTCGCCATAAGGTACATGAGAGCTGCATGGTCTGTGTGCACAATCACCTTGGTGCCAAGTAAATAAGATCTGAATTTTTCAAATGCAAACACCACAGCTATCAGCTTATATTCTATCATAGTGTAGTTTTTCTGAGTGGTGTTCAGTGCTTTGCTAGCATAGTAAATCGGGTGAAGAATCTTCACTCATCTTTGGCCTAGGACTGCTCCTAGCGCTACTCCACTAGCCTCAAACATCACCTTGAATGACTCATACCAATCAGGAGCAACAATAATGGGGGATGAGATCAACTGCAACTTTAAGCACTCGAATGCCTTCAAACATGCCTTATCAAATACAAACTTCACATCATTCTCTAATAGTTTGCACAAGAGATGTGCAATCTTTGAGAAGTTCTTTATGAACCTGCGATAGAACCCAACATGCCCTAAAAAGCTTTGAATATCCTTTATTGAGACTGGAGGAGGCAGTTTTTAAATCACCCCAATCTTGGCCTTGTCAACCTCAATACCCTTCTTAGAAATTAGATGACCCAACACGATGCCTTCTTTGACTATGAAATGGCACTTCTCCCAGTTCAGCACTAAGTTACACTCTTCACATCTTTATAGCACATAACTTAGATGGGCTAAAAAATCATCAAACGAATCACCTACAACTGAGAAGTCATCCAAGGATACCTCAATAGTGTCCTCCACTATGTTTGAGAAGATCGACATCATACATCTCTAAAAGGTTGCTGGTGCATTACATAATCTGAATGGCATCCTTTTGAACGCGAATGTCCCATATGAACAAGTGAAAGTGGTATTCTCTTGATCTTCAAGAGAAATTAAAATCTCATTGTAACCTGAGTAACCATCAAGAAAACAATACCATTCTCTATCAACAAGATGGTCTAATATCTGATCCATAAATAGTATCGAAAAATGATCCTTCTCAGTCCATGCATTCAGTTTCCTATAATCTATGCAAACACGTCAGCCTGTGACTGGCCTTATAGGAATCAGCTAAATCTTAGCATTAGAAACCACAATGATTCCACCCTTTTTAGGTACACACTGAACTTGGCTCACCCACTTACTCTCTACAATCGGATAAACCACACTTACATCCAGCCACTTGATAATCTCTTTCTTGACCATCTCTTGCACAGGATGATTCAACCTATACTGATGCTTAATACTTGGGATGAAATTTAGCTCAAGCTAAATTTTGTTTGTACATATGCCTGGTGGAATGCCAATGATGTCAGTGATAGACCAACCAATGGCCCTTTAGAACCTATTCAATATGGACACAAGCGCCTCAACTTTCCCTTCACCTAAGTCAGCAGCAATAATAACAGGTAAGGTGTTGTTTTTCAAGAAAACATATCGTAAGTGTGATGGAAGTGCCTTGAGCTCTAAGACTGGAGGCTCTTCAATGGATGGTCTAGCAGGTGGAGTTATCGATTTTTCAAGTCCAGATCGAGCTTCTTCAGAGCATATGAGTAAGATGCCAGACCATTAAGCACTTCTACCATGTGATCATATTCATCAATGTCTTCTCCATTAAAATTCATGATTATTGCTGCAAGTGCTTCAATACCCAATCGCTCATTAACCGGCACTAATGGATGCTCTTCATCAATAATATTAATGACTGAGACTACATGTATGTCATCATGGTGCTTTATTGATTGGCATAGGTTGAAAGTCATCTCTTCATCATTCAGCCTTAACTTTATCTGCCCTGTCTCTAAGTCAACTAAAACACGTCTAGTGGCCACGAATGGTCACCCTAAAATGACAGGGACCTCAAAATCAACCTCACAGTATAAAATCACTAAATCTGCTAGAAAAATAAAAGATTCCACTTTACAAGCACATCATACAGGATACCTACTGGCCTCTTCATAGTGCAATCTGCCATTAATAGCCGCATTGTCATTGGTGTGGGGGCTCTTAAGCCTAATTGTTTGAACACTACCAATGTCATAAGATTTATTCTTTCACCCAAATCACATAATGCCTTTGTAAAGTAGAATGCTCCAATAGTATAGGGAATAGTAAAAGCTCCAGGATCTTCCCTTTTCTACACAAAAGAACGAGAAGCAATTGCACTACAATGGTGCAAATTGTCTGCAGGCTCAAAACTGATAGTTCTCTTCTTTATCACCAAGTCCTTCATAAACTTCACATATCCAAGCATCTGTTCCAGTGCTATTGATCGAAAGGTTCTTTAACATAGAGATGAATTTTCTGTATTTTACTTCTTTGGCCTTTTTGGCTAGTCTCTGTGGGAAAGGTGCATGAGATCTAGGCATAGGCTTAAAAACTTTAGGTAACTCCTCTTCCTTTCTTTTGGTAGTATCTATATCATCAGTTCCATCTATTTCAGGCTCATTCAGTTCCTTAACAACTATAGGGATAGGAGGGTCAGTAATCTTTTTTCCACTCGAGTAGTCACCGCTATGCAATGTCCATTATTTTTTGGATTCTAGACTGTGTTGCTAGGAAGTGTACCCTTTTGACGCTAGTTTAGGGACATAAAAATTTGTCCCAACTGCTGCTCAATATTCTTAATGGTCGTGGCATGTGACTCTACTTTTTGATTCATGCATGAGATGTCAGCACAAATTTCCTTTAAATTGTCATCATTTGCATCTACCTTCTCCAGCACCCTTACCAATATGTATTCCATTTTGAATAAGGTGGGAGCTCCTTCACTATTTCCAAGAGGAACATATGGGCAACTTTTATCATTCTTATAGCCTTCTTTCTTGTTCCAGTCACCATCTCTATCTCTACCTCTACTCCTGTCTCTATACCCAGACCGATTATAGTTGTTATATTTATCTCTATCTCTGTATCTGTTCCGACCTTGATTTTCTTGACCACTCTAAGTGTCCTGATTGGACCCTTGGTCATTGGCCTAAAAATACGCCACCTGATCATTTAAATAGTTGGATTTTTCATCAGATCAGACCCATCCTGTCTTGGTGCTTTACCTTGCGAACCTACAACATTCACTTTTTCAGCTCAGTTATTAAGGATTTGTTTTGCAATAAGATCCACACTTGTCTTTAATACTGTGACATCATGTCTAAGATCCTGCAATTCCTGCTGGTCTATGGATTTCCCAATAGCATAAGTTCCTGCTGCACTCTCAGAATATCTCGTATGACATGCCCTGTTCATCTTTATAACTCTATCAAATATCTCAGAAGCTTCCGTGTAGGTATTTTCCATGAATGCTCCCCTAGTGACTGTATTAGCCACCACCTTAGTGTTTGCATTCAGTGATCTGTAGAAAATCTCCATCAAATGATCCGAAGGGATCCTGTGATTCGGCACTTATTTTAGCTTCTTATTGAACCTAAGTCATGTCTCATATAGTGCTTCGGTATTTAACTGCCTGAAGTTATAAATCTCCTGCTTGATCTGCAATATCTTTGATGGAGGGAAGAATCTCTCCAGAAACTGACTTTTTAGTTCCCTCCATGTGAATATTGAATTATCAAGAAGTTTAGTAAGCCAAAGTGTTTCTTCTCCAGTCAAAGAAAATGGAAATAGTCGCAATTTGATAACATCTTGGCCTACTCCTGGAAGATTGTAAGCCTTGTAGATCCCCACAAAATTTACCAAGTGCAAATTTGCATCATCAATAGACTTTCCATCAAATAATCTTTTCAGGTTCAACAACTGAATCATAGTGCTTATAATATCAAACTTCGTACCCTCGGGTAGTGGTGGCAGTACTATAGGGCTTGTTGTTCCTGCATCATTAATATCTGATTTATCATCATCAAGATTGAAGCGAGGGATGTGTTAGGGTTGCTGAATCTGGCGACCCATATTCCCCCTCAGTGCAATCGGATCTTGATATATATATATATATATATATATTGCATCGGGCTACCTCATCTCTTGCGGGTTGAGCATTATAAGCAGTCTGGTGGGAAGCCTCTTGATTTTCTTGCTCAGCTGCAGCATTTTGATTCAGTAAGTCTGCGACAACCTAAGAATCATGTGTAATTAGGGCAGCTTCTTCTGCCTACTGCCTTTGTTGTTCTTCGTCCAGAATCCGAGTTATGGCCTATTCTAGTGTCTTGATAACCCCCTCTTTCACCATATTTCTTAGAGTTTGTTATAGTTCAAGATCGAATGAAATTAGGGGATTTCCTTGACTCTGTGTACTGGGCATACACAAGTGTACAACCTGTGAAACAAAACAAAAACAACAAAAAAATAAATCAGGAAATAAAGAATAACAGTCAAATAAACACAACTGCTAATCCTAAATCATATTTTTTGGCAATGGTGCCAAAATTTGATACGCACAAATTACACCTCCAAAACAAGTATAAAGTGATCGATGTTTAAATATAGAACCCAACGAATGTTGAGGTTGATCCCACAGAGAATATGATAGGACTAGGGTCAACTATGCTTATTTGCACTCTTAGCCATTTATTTCCTCAATGGGGGTTTTAAAGTAACAAATAATATTTGTAATTAAGATTCAAATAAGTAATAGAGTAATAGTTTTAAGTATTGTAATCAATGAGAGAAGCAACTAGGGTAGTGTTCTCCATGAGTTCATAATGTAGTAAGACATTGTACCAGCAATTCAGTCTATTGTTATACATGCAAGATCGGTAAGTTAGGTTCTCCTAAGAGGATGGTTACCAAAATAGAAGAATATCACCATGTAACTTGGTTAGTCTATGGGAGTTTACTTTGCTAACCCTTACTAGTGATCCCAGATTATCTTTCCCTGGGCAAGTTCAAGCTAATTAGGTGAGGGTTGGTAGCCTAAAATTGTGTAATCCTCTTTTCCATTCTTTACCCCTTTGGTCAAGCAAGTAGGAATAAGGCGAGTTCTAACGTTTGCAACCGTTACAAAGCAATCAAAGCGAGGTAAAGAACAATACATGCATGAACACTGTTCTAGGATTACTAAGTACTTTGCCTATTTTGTTAATCCTTCATGGTTTTCACAATCCTAGTTGTGGATTTATCTTCTCATCATTGTAAGAAAAGAATCATATTTAGATGAAGAGATCATGATTATAACTTACAATAATAAGTAAAGAATAACCGAAATCTTGAATTCTCAAGAATACTTCAATAATCAAGAACAAATAATTGAATTCTCAAAAGTATAGAATAACATTTTCAACAATCTGGTATGAAGTCCCAAAATTGCATAACCTCAAAATAAAACCCTAGGGAAGGTATTTATAGACAACAAAGACCAAATCCTAACTGAACAAGGAAAACTGGAATGCAGCTATTCTGACGGGAAGGCCCCACGGGCCAGCATGGGTGCCACGAGCATCGTGGGCAACCCATCGGATCTTCTTGACTTTGTGTTGTGCATTTTGCCAAGTTTTCACAGGCAAGGCTGACGGGCCGTCATGGTTCCCATGACCCATCGCGATCCACCGTCGCCCAAGTCATTTGACTTGTTCTCTCTTCTGGGCCATGTTGACGGGCACATGTGACATTCTGTTGCGGCTCTCACGGGCGTCGTGGCTGAGCGTCTAAACTTTTCTTCTTGCCTTATCTTCTCTGGTTCATTCCCACAGGCAAGTGTGATGGCCCTTGGTGCTTCTCACACCCGTGGGGCATCACTTATAGCCTATAAACAATAACTTTTTCTGTCTTTTCATCTTTTCAATACTTTCCCTTATACATGTAGAGAATGGGCATCGTATCTAACAAAACATACTTAATAACTCCCAAAATCCTTAGTTTTAAACATCAAAAGTGCCATGAAAATTTGGCACATCAGTTTTTCAGTGGGTTTGAAAATAGTGTAGTTAATTATTGATTCTCTTGTTTTAGTTTTATTTTAAATTATGTTAAATTGCTATATACATTACTACTTGGACGTTTTTGGTTCCATTAGACTTAGGGAAAAAAATTATTAAATTAATTATGAGCTAATGATGACAAGAAAGATTTTTCTAATGATTGGACCATAATGATGGATGCCTAATGGCTCCTATGTATTATTTTGAAGTACTACAGTTACTATTTTCTTTTGTATTTAGCAACGATTGTTTACTACAGTGTTAACAAATTAGGTTTTAGAGCTAGTGTTCTTAGAGTAAAAATTTTTAATTTGGGATCGAATAACGATTCGTTTTAGCTGAAATTTGACGTGCTAGTTATTATGTGCTTGAATAGATTTTGACCATTCAAAAATATTATGGAAGGGCAAGTTCGTAGTTTGACACTTGGACTTCGTGTTGAGGCAAGTAGAGATTCCTAATTTCTTTTTAAAGTATTAGTTTTATTGTATTAAATAGATTAAGGGTAATGAGTAATAAGGAAGTCTCATATAAATGAGATAATGAGCATTTATACAAGCATTGGTGCCATGTTATGGGAAATTCTTACGAAATTATTATCGGTTGATAGAATCTCATAAGTTGTGATATAATTAAATTATTGAGACTCGTGAATTATGTGAACTTGATTGTGATTCATAAACTCATTTTATATACTTGGTCATACATATTCATTCATACCACTCTTATTATTGCATAATAATTATTGATGGATATTTCTCATTGATTTATTTGTAAAATTCATATTCTTATTAAGCCGAGGGAAATAGTTCTAGCAAGTGACATCGTGCAAAGTCGATGGGAAATGATTTCGGTGAGTGATACTGTAATTATTTGTGAAATTCAGGTTCTTATTATACCGATGGAAAATGGTTCTGGCGGGTATATGGACCTCATGAGTCCCCCTGGCACCCGGCTATCCGATAGAGGAAGCGGGTGTATACCGATTTTCTTTTAGCCAGTGCATTGTATACATTATATTTCATCTACATTGCACTTCATATTGAACTATTCTAGGTATGTGCCTTATTTGTTATGTTGTAGTGACTTATATTGTGGTAAAATATACTTGTGAAAAAAGAGAACTTTTGAGATACATCTCGTTATCTCTTCTAGAAGGAGTTAGTAATCAAAGCTTGCTGAGTACACGTGTTTCTCATACTCACTCTATACTTACTGTACCTTTTTGCGTGCAAAAATTGAGCTGGGTACTAGAAATACTTGACTTGATGCTTGTGTTTAAGGTGGTTGCAGTTAGGATTCAAGGTGAGCTACTTTCTCTTCGGTAGTACTGGATTTTAGAGATGCCTTATGTTTTCTGTCTTCCTTTCTTCAAGATAATTATTTTAGTTTTCACAGACTTGTTTTATATTCGTAGATTCTCTTGTATTGGTGTCACCAAGTCTTGAGGTAGTTGGATTTGAGTTCATTTATTCGTCATTTATAAGAGTTGGTTGATTAGTTTTATATCACTTTCACATTATTTATACTGTTAAATGATTAATAAAGGAAAGGGGTTTGCCTACGGGTATGGTGGGTGCCCTTACGACCTAATAAGATTTTAGGTCGTGACACTTTCATACCATATTCGAAGACTACATTTCCTTCTTTCATAGCTGCGAGTGAAAGAAATTTAATTTATCCCCATTCATATGCCTTGAGTAAGCATTATTCTTATATCATGTCTTCTTTCTTACATTCACTCGATCCTGCAGAACAATCAGAGATTAGTTTTAGGAACCCAGACTAGCTTGGGCCCTTTTCTTTGAACAAAAAGATGAATTAAGCTTCTTTTTGCCCATGATTGCAACATATTAGTGCACCTGTTCCTTTTACCAGTTTTGAGAGTTCTCTTTTCAGCTATTTTTATGTTTCTATTTCTAACTCTTGCTGCAACTAGACACTCTGTGGTAGGATGTTCATGTTTTCCACAAATATAACATAAATCCTCAATGGAGATTGTTTCTTTGTGAAAACCTATACCAATCCTTTCATTTTGAGTCCTACTTTCTAGATGATTTATAATTCTGAATGATTGTGTCCAGCGATTTACTCTTTCTAAATCCATTTTTAATCTAGAAGTCTCATACGTTAGCCTTCTAATGTTTTCTCTTTCATTACACAATTCCTCTTTTCTTTGTTTATGTTCAGACTCTATCCTTTGATGATCATCATTAACAGTTCTTTTTTCTTTATCAGTGATAAAGAGTTTAAGAATATCAGATTTTAGTGCTAAGATGGTGAAACCATGTTGTCTGACATGTTCTTTTAAAGTACAATTTTCTTCCTCAGTAATACTCTTGTTGTTCTCAATATCAATATATTCATATTTTAGACTAGCAAATGCACTGAGTAACTGATTTTTGATGGTAGTCAAGTCATGGAGATCTTCAATTAAAGTATTCAACAATGAGATCAGTCTTTTCTTAGAGAAGAGACGCAGTTTTTCTTTAAGGTCAAGTAAACTTATCTCAAATTTGTCGTCTTCTTATTCTTCTAGGTTTGAATCTTCAATTTCCATGAATGCAGTCTCATCCACTTCTTCATCATCAGATTCTTTGGAGTCTGATCCCCATGCAGCCACCATTGCATAATCTTCCTTCTTCTTTTTTTGAGTTAGCCTTCTCCTTCATTTTTACCTCTTTTTCAGCCCTTTTCTTTTTCCACTCAATTTCTCATAATAGACACTCCTTGATCATATGATCTGTCTTTCCATACTTGAAGAATTCAAGTTAAGGATTCTCATTGGACCGAGTTTTGCTACATGTTCCTTTCCTCTCGTAGCCATTTTTCTTCTTGAAGAACTTTTTGAAATTTTTGATGATGAATGTAACATGTTCTTCATCTAAACCAGAGTCCTCACCATCATAAGCCTTTAAGGCCAGTGATTTGTATCCACTTTCAACCCTTTTAAAGTTGTCCATGTTCATCTCACAAGTCTTCAGATTTTCCACTAGTTCATCAAGAGTTATCGTGGTAATATTTTTTGCTTCTCTTATAGCAGTAACTTTCACATCCCAGTTTGCTTTTGATAAGATCCTTAAGATCTTATCAACTTGTTCTTCACTTGTTAGCACCTTTCCTAGTGATGATATTTCATTTACCAAGGTAGTCAGTCGAGTAATCATTTTCTGCAATGTCTCATCATCCTCCATTTTGAATGTCTCATATTCAGTGAATAGCATAGCAATTCTGAACTTTCTTACTTGACTTGTTCCTTCTTGAGCATTCACTAGTGCATTCCAGATTTGCTTGGTAGTGGTACAACTTGAGACTTTGTTGTATTAATCAGGACCTAGTCCACAAATAAGAATATTTTTGTCCTTTGCATTTTTCTTGAGGGAAATAAGATCATTTAGAGTAAATTGACTTCTCACTTTCTTCACTTGCTCACCTTTAACTATTTTCATAGGGATTTTGGGACTCTCAGTGATTCTATCCCATAGCTCATAATCTTCAGCCTAAATAAAGTCCTCCATACGAGCCTTCCACTAAATGAAGTGAGATCCATTGAAAAGAGGAGGCCTGGTGGTGGATTGTCCTTCATAGTATCCAATTAGTGGTGCAGAATTTATCTTAGATCTTATCTTAAGGTGTTAGCCTTTTAATAAGATATCCTCTCTGATACCAACTGTTATTCTACAGGACCTGGAGTTTTATTTAATTTAAATTATGAGTTGCCTATGAGTGAAATGGGTTGCCTAACGTGTTTCTATGGAAGAAGTAAAGACAGTAAGTAATGAATACGATAGTTTTATGTGAAAAATACTCAGCTCACAAAATATGTTAAAAACCACGACATGTACCTCTACAGGATTTAACTTCAACTTCACTAAACAGAAAGAGCCTCTCAACAAAAGATTACAAATTCTATAACCTAAGGAATTATAAACTCTAATTCTTAATATTCAACAATCTCCCCAGACTGTTGAATCCCACTTCAAGTTCTCCGACTTGAAAATCAGATTACAAAACTCTTGCAAACCTAGGAACCAACTCTAATTTCTAAAAATACACAAACCTCTCAAAGTTTGTGTTCCCAGGTGTTCGAGTTATCCCAACTTGAAGACTAAACTCCTAAACAAGTTTATAACACACTGGTACTAAGAAAGCATGAAATTACAACTCGATTCGATTAATCAATACTCAAAACTAGACTCAAGAACTGTAAAGTTTATTCCTAGGGAACATGTTCTTCAATCTTGTTCTTCATACTGGCAGCACTTGGATAGATAGACAGAACTTTCTTAAATATTGTTCCTGCTTATTTGCTCGTGTTCTACCTTTGTTTCTCTCAGTATAAGTGCATGAATTTTATTTTGAAAGTTCTTGAGTATTTATAACTAATTGATCTTCACAACCAAGTAGATTTTTAACTCCATAAGGACTCATATACTTCTTGGACTCTCTTCTTGAGTATTGTAGTCAAACACTAACTCTGATTCTTGCTTTGTGCAGACTTTGAGTTCTCACGCAAGCAGACTTCTAACTCCACAAGAACATTCTTCTTTCTTGGACTCTCTTGGTCTATCCATATGCATACTCCTTATAATATGTAGACTCGTATCTAATTCGTGCTTTGTGCAGACTTTGAGATCTTTTCTACTTGAGACTCCTTCATTTCAAAGAATCCTAATGCAAGTTGAACTCTTGGTGACAAAACAGGTAGTATAATATGTTTCATGTACATGTTTCACTATTTTGTCAATTATCAAAACTTCACAAGTCCTAATAAATTTGCATTCTATTATCCAAATTATCTTTTTATTTGTTGTAACTATATATTTCTCCCTCCATATACTATTTACTTTAAGATAAACAAATCATTATAAATAAATTTTATTGTTAAATATTACTACTAAAAAACTTGTAGCATAAAAGTTGTAATATAATAGTTGGATAACGACAAGGATAGCAATACATTTTTTTTGGTTAAAGGTATATATATATATACAAATGAAACAGAGTCCCTATTAGGATTAGATAGTACAACAAGATTTCCAAACTTATTAAATGTAGCAAGCTTAACTAGTTTAGTAGAGGTAGCTCCTTTCTTGTCTTGTGTTAGTTGATGTTCGACAAGGTCTGGGGGAGAGCTCAAAAAGATAACTAGATTTCTTATTGTTAGCTTGGAACCTTGCTTTGACAAAATATCTGGTATGTAGTTTGCTTCCCTGAAGCTATGCCGGACCACTGGATTCTGCAACTTCTTTAACAGTAACCTACAAGAAGAAATAATTGATTCGTAAGATGTTTGAGGGTGGTCTAATAGTTGTATAACATCAGTAGCATCTGTTTCAATTTCAATAGAACCCAATTGTTTTGAAAAAGCTAAGGAAAGACCCGTATGGAGGGCGTCGAGTTCTGCCATTGTGTGATTCAGGGCATTGCTTCTGCCATAAAAACCAACCACCCAGTCCCCATTTTTGTCTATGATGACCCCACCTGTCCCAGCTTCTTGATTGGTCACGGAAAAAGCACCGTTAACATTAAGTTTTAAATAGGATAGCAATAATCATGTTACTTTGAATACGAAAATCTTTTCTATGGGAATAATGTATTTGATAGCTTGGATAAGGTAAGAAAACATGCAAGAGAATGATACTTTCCTCTTATTTTCCACGAATAAATATATGAAATTGAGATATTTTAAATTTATCACATATACCACACCCAGCGAGTAGATAGTGTTGCTGAGCACGGACTCATGAAAATACAATTTATATGCTTAAAAAATTTAAGTTTGAATACATTGGCAATCCATTAAATTTATTAGTAGATTTTATTAGAGGCGAAATAGTCTGGGAGACTCTTGTACTTGTCTCCGTTTGTCACCTGAACCGTTCTACTCACCTCTTTACCAACTGAATACTTAAACTCAATAAAATATAGTATTTTAAACCTTTTTCTTAACCAGTCAATGTGCATGTAATGTTATGATTTTTGCCCTGATTTTCTTACCAAATTTGAGTTTTACTTTTCTTGAAAGAAAAGTAAAAGTATTACCATAATTGCTTTTACTTTTTCTAAATGAAAATATATTTCTCTTCCATATTTGGTCATTCCTTGTCTTGGAGGAAAAGTTTCAACTTCTATAAATTGAAGATCTCTCTTCTCATATCATAACGCAATATCATCCGCAATATAGTCATTAAAGAGTCTTATTTAGGGAAAGATTTTCTCTCAGTGATTTTTATGTTTTTTAATATTAGTTTTTTATATGTAGATTAATTGGCCAAATCATATCGAATAATATGCTTTTTATTATAGTTTTCTTTGTCATCTGATTTATCGCTATCAAGGTTTGCAATTATTAGCTTCCACATGATGTCATATCAATTTCAATCCCAACAAGTGGTATCAGAGCCAACGATCCAATGGGTTCAATGAGCTGATGGTTCAGATTGAAGACATGTCAACATCAAAGTCGCAACCAATATGGAGATAGTGAAGATTTTTTGTCCAAAAAAAATGGTCCAAAATACTACATGTGGAGATATTTTTTCAACCATATTTTCAACAATCTTGTTGTTACATTTTTAAAAACAAAAACCTTTTAACCCTGAAATGGGCACACTTTTAGCCCGACAAAGGACTCATTTTTAACTTTGCAAAAGGGCTCCTTTTTAACCCTGCAAAGGGCTCACTTTTAACCCTGCAAATGGCTTATTTTTTAACTCGAAAGAGCTCTAATACTTTCAACCCAAAAGGCCTCTAATATTTTCAACCCGAAAGGGCTCCAATACTTTTTATTCCGAAAGGGTTTCAATATTTTTAACTCAAAAGGGCTCCAATATTTTTAACCTGCAAGGGCTCCACTTTTAAACATGACAAGTAGCAGTGATGAAGATTATGTGAAGAACAAAGATCAAGCATGTGAAGAGACGGATCAAGTTTTTATCAAGAAAATCAAGCCAAAAAGGGAAGATTTGTTAGGGTTTTTGCCCTGAATTTACTACCAAATTTGAGTTTTACTTTTCTTGAAAGAAAAGTAAACGTATTACCATAATTGTTTTTACTTTTTCTAAAGTAAAATATAATTCTCTTCCATATTTGGTCATTCCTTGTCTTGGAGGAAAAGTTTCAACTTCTATAAATTGAAGATCCTTCTTCTCATATCATAACATAATAGCATCCGCAGTATAGTCATTAAAAAGTCTTGTTTAGGAAAAGATTTTCTCTCAGTAGTTTTTATGCTTTTTAATATTATTTTTTTATATGTAGACCAATTGGCCAAATCATATCAAACAATAAGTTTTTTATTATAGTTTTCTTTGTCATCTGATTTATCGCTATCAAGGTTTGCAATTATTAGCTTCCACATGATGTCATATCAATTTCAATCTCAACAAGTGGTACCAGAGCCAACGATCCAATGGGTTCAATGATCCAACGATCCAATGGGTTCAATTAGCTTATGGTTCAGATTGAAGACATGTCAACATCAAAGTTGCAACCAATATGGAGATAGTGAAGATTTTTTGTCCAAAAAAAATGGTCCTAAATACTACACGTGGAGATATTTTTTCAATCATATTTTCAACAATCCTGTTGTTACATTTTTAAAAACAAAAACCTTTTAATCCTGAAATGGGCACACTTTTAGCCCGGCAAAAGACTCCTTTTTGACTCTGCAAAAGGGCCCCTTTTTAACCCTGCAAAGGGCTCACTTTTAACCCTGCAAAGGGCTTATTTTTTAACTCGAAAGATCTCCAATACTTTTAACCCAAAAGGCCTCTAATATTTTCAACCCAAAAGGCCTCCAATACTTCTTATTCCGAAAGGGTTTCAATATTTTTAACTCAAAAGGGCTCCAATACTTTTAACCTGTAAGGGCTCCACTTTTAAACATGACAAGCAACAGTGATGAAGATTATGTGAAGAACAAAGATCAAGCATGTGAAGAGACGGATCAAATTTTTGTCAAGAAAATCAAGTCAAAAAGGGAAGATTTGTTAGGATTTTTGCCCTGAATTTACTACCAAATTTGAGTTTTACTTTTCTTGAAAGAAAAGTAAAAGTATTACCATAATTGCTTTTACTTTTTCTAAAGTAAAATATAATTCTCTTCCATATTTGGTCATTCCTTGTCTTGGAGGAAAAGTTTTAACTTCTATAAATTGAAGATCCCTCTTCTCATATCATAACATAATAGCATCCGCAGTATAGTCATTAAAAAGTTTTGTTTAGAAAAAGATTTTCTCTCAGTAGTTTTTACGCTTTTTAATATTATTTTTTTATATGTAGACCAATTGGCCAAATCATATCAAACAATAAGCTTTTTATTATAGTTTTCTTTGTCATCTGATTTATCGCTATCAAGGTTTGCAATTATTAGCTTTCGCATGATGTCATATCAATTTTGATCCCAACATATAACACAACCGGTTACACGTAAAATTCATGTTATTTTTCAATAACATATAAGAAATTAAATATTTAAAAAAATTAAAACAAATAGATCACTTTTGCAAATTCTAGAAATTTTTGACAGCCATTATTCTCCATATTTGCTCACAAATTGAGCACCAAATTTTTGCCAAATAGGTAAAATTCTTTCCTATTTGACTTGAAATTTCAACTATAAGCTCACAAAAATAAAACTCAACGAACCCCAATCACAATTTTAAACTAATTTCACAAATTCATAAGACCCATTTGTTATTCTTCAAGCTTTCTCAAGCTTATAAATGGAGATTTTTTAATCTTTCAATAGCCACCATCACCCTTCACATTAATTCATACCCACACTTCCTCTTTGAACAAAATTAATACAAACAATGGTTGCAATTTTTTTAAAATTAAAAAAACTAAAATTTAGAAGAAAATTTGAAAATTATTCATGGGATTTGATTTGGGCAGAACGAAGGAATTAGGTGTAATGACCCTCCTGGTCATTTATGCGTGTTTGTCTTTTTTGTACCATTAGAGCTTACTTGTAGTGGTCCCAAGTCATTTATGGCTTATTGGGACTGGTAGTTCGGTGTCCGGGCTATTTGCTTGGTCTTTTTGGCCGTTCCTTATTTTAGAGCTTTAGGCTTTTGAAATTGTTGACTTCAGTCAACATTCTTGGTGAACATGCTCGGAATCAAATTCCGACAGTTTCATTAGCTCCGGAGCATGGACTTTGGTCTAGTGGAACCTTTGGTCAGGACCCAGAAGCTTTTTAACTAGGAATTCTCTCTCGTTCTGTGTTTTCAGGCCAGTTGGGCTTGCTTGGTTGACTTTGGTCAATATTTGGAAAATATGACCTCGGATGGAAATTCCGTCAGCGTTGTTAGCTCCGAAACATCGAGTTTAGGCTAGAGGGACCATTGGTTTGGATCTCGAGGCTTTCGGGCTTAATTTTGGCCATTGGGTTCCATTTTAGAAATAATTGGCTAGAGGTTAATTTTGAGTGTGGGGACCACTTTTTATTAAATTGACCTCCGATAGGATTTTTATCAATTCCATTAGATCCGTAACGCCATTTCTAGTCGAATAGCATAGGTCATTTGAGTTTGCGGGACCTCGAATGCATTCCCGGGGACCCAAAGTATAAAAATCTGTCCTTGACAGCTGGTTGCTGTCATAGCCCATTTTGTTCATCGCGAACGCGGGGAGTTGGCCGCATTCGCATAGGGCAAAATCCAGCTGCACTAATTTTATTCTTCACATTCGTGGGTCTTGGCCTCATTCGTGAAGGGTATTTGGCCAGTCGTCAATTCTGTTCTTCGCACAGACGACGCCTTGGCCGCGTTCGCGAAGGCTAAGGTAGTAAGCTTTAAGTTGGCTTTTCCTTCTTCCATCTTTATTTCTCCAAACATAACACCTCTGATACTCTATTGCCAAAACTCCCAAGAACACCATATTTCACCATTATTGAACCCAACTAATTGGGGGATAATATTTCATCATCCTAGATCGTTTATTGACTTCTAAGACGGGTAAGTTCTCTCTTTATTTCTCGTTTTCCCCTTTGATTTTCCTCTTTAAATCCTTGCATGGTGGGCTATTTTGGAGCCCCATTTTATGTCCATTTTATGTCCATTTTTGCTCAAATTTTGAGCATATGGTCTCGAGATGGTAAGGAACACGTGTGTATTTTTATTTTGAAGTTTGGATTGTGGGTCCCACAGGCCCATTTGTGGCTCGGATTTCAACTCGGTTATGTTTATGGCATTATGGGTATCATTAGTCTTGTATTAATATGTAGATTATTGTATTGATAGTGGTTTCGCAATTTGGAGATTCCCGGAGCAGTTCGAGCCTGGACAACGCCATCCCCGCAACTATTCATCAGACGACAGGTAGGTTATGGCTTTCCCTACCTAGACTCTGTATATATAGGTTGTAACTGTATTAATTAGTATCTTTGGGTGGGTTTTTATAGGTTGGTACCCTCAGACCTTGTCCGCCTTTTCTGTCCGTTTCTGTCATATGTTGATTGTAGTATTCGTGTAGTATTTCTATTTCCCTCTTGTGGCCTCGTGTGGCCTTATTTATGACACTGGACCATAGACAATGGGATATTTAGGAATGCCCCTAAGTCCCGGGTATCGTGACCTTACTTTAGACTGCCTATCTGTGCTGTAGAACCGATTATGCCTGTGCAGGGCCGATAGGAATATTTGTGAGCCACTTTGGGCAAAATTTATTATTGCGAGCATGCCATTCATGAAAAAGGTTTTTCCCTGCATATTTTACTACAGTTTTGGCTTTGGGCCTACTATAGGTAATTTTCTAAAAACTTGCATGGCTCCGGGGGCTCATTTTTTTATATAAATGATGATAAAATATGTTTTGGATGATTTCACACTGGTTTTTCCTACTGATACTAGGCTCAGCAGAGCCGTAGCACTAGACATGATTTTCTACGGATTTAGACCTGGACACATGTCAGGCACTCTATTTAGGGATTTGAGACTTGATTCTTAATTTAGACTCGGCTACGCTCTGAGCACCCTTTGAGAGGGTTATTGAGACATTGATCACTGATTTAGACCCGAATATACTTCGGGCACCACTGAGAGGGTCCTTTGAGATTACTACTACTGTTTTAGATCTGGTTCAATTCTGGGCATGTACTATGAGGTTTCGAGTATTGAGCTACTAATTTAGATTGCGTGATTTTGTGTGTGGTATATGAGTAGACCTTCATGGACTTTATCGATATAGGACCAGGGGATTTGGGCTGCGTGTGCTGAATGAGGGGTGTACGATGGAGTAGAGGTACATGGGTAGAGTCCTTTCATGGGTCCTGCCTCTATTGGGCCTTTGGGGTACCAGAGGGGGGAACATATGGGTTACTTTCACATCAGATTTATCATATCATCATCATGCATTTGGTATTTCGATTCCACCCTTGTTTGTTATGTGTTCAGTGTATGCTCTGGTTATATAGGCGGGTAGAGGATTTGTTTTTACTTGATTGTGTTCCTCGGCTGTATGGGTGGCCATTGGGACTGTAGGTAGATTATATTACTTCTTTCATTTTGTAGAGCTATCTTGACCTTTGGTACCAATTGGATGAGTGGTTTTAGCCTGTTGAGGAACCGTCTTGGGACTATGACTATTGAGTGGCTAGTGGGAGTTGCATTGTTGAGATGCTGATTGTGTAGCCTTCTGAGCTGTTATGTGGTATCGAATTCTATTCCTTGTCGTGGTTTGATTAGTGGATTTGGGTATTTGTGGTTTAATTATTCCATCCTAGGCTTATACTTGTTAGTTGATTATGTCTATTCTTATCTCGAATTTGATGTCTTAAGCATGTTTTTATTAGTATGTGATTTCTAGTTCGACTGTTCGCTAGCTTTCCTTCCTTTCCTTTAATTTTGAGGTTACCGGTATACCGCCCATCTCTTTAAACTCTCTTTTATATGTACTGTTGTTGCAAAGATACCAGGTGCGTCCTCCTTCCTTCTTTCACCTGTGTTTCCATGTATGTATATATTCCATGCTAGCATTGTATGCTTATAACTCTTGGTTGTCTATTATCTGTGCTAGTTCCTTGTGCTTTCTCTATTATTTCGGTGACAACTTTCTTGCTATCTGCTATTTACTATTTTTATATCTTATATGCGCTCAGTCAGCCAATGATGCCTACTAGGTACCTGTTGCTTAGCAATTGGTACTCATACTATACTTTTGCACTCTTTGGTGCAGATATTAATGTGAGCTTTAGCCGTTGATCGCGTGGAGACTCTTGCAGCTTCTAGATATTTGATTCTAGGGTGAGCGCCTGAGACTGGGGTTTGACTACATCTCATCTTTTTTATTGTTATTCTTTATGTATTCAGAGACAATTGTGTAGTCTATTTTCTTACATCTACCTCTTGTATCCTATTAGAAGCTTTTGTACTATCGGTACCAAGTCTTGGGGTTTGGTGTAGTTCTCTTGTATGTTTATATATTCGGGTTTTTACTCTCGCTTATCTCTACCTTATTTTGCTTCCATGTATTTCTGGTTATCTTGCGTATTGGTTAGGTAGTAGCCCTTTACTAACCTTTCCAGGCTATGAAAATTGGTTCTCCTACTGGGAGTTATAGATGCCATCATGACCTGAGAAATTTGGTCATGACAGCTTGGTATCAGAGCCTAGATTCAACGGTGTCATAGTACAGAAGCGAGTGTCTAAGTAGAGTCTTGCGGATCGGTAAAATGATGTATGTATCCTATCTGCGGGAGGCTGCAGGGAATTGTTAGGAAAATTTTCATCTTCTTGGCTCATTATCGTGCATTCCTGGCTCTATTGACTTCTATACTTTAGTCGTTTCATTCCTTCTCAGATGCCTAAGATGAGTTTGTCAGCGGGTGGTGTCGAGGCTTTGTGCTTGTTTCTTCAGTGCTTCCATCAGTGCCAGGACTTCAAAGTAAGAGTTTACCATATCAGATAGGGGGTGTGAAGCCATCCTAGCCTCTGATTGGATTTATGGCTACCCCAGTTCTTCAAGGACCATGACTAGGACTCTGAGTCCTCCGGTGAATGTTTCAGTACTCGGTTCTTCAAGCAGTGCTTTAGTTAGAGTTGGGCTTTCAGTTCTTCAACAGGGTAGTATGTCAGTGTTGGAGTATGAGGTGAGGTTTCATGAGATGGTTAGACATACTGCTAGGGCGGTGCCTACAGAGTTTGAGAGGGTTCAAAGTCTTGTGGGAGGTTTGATTTCACTGCTCTATTTAGCGATCGAGCACCTGGTTATAATTGGGATGACCTTCCTTCAGGTAGTGGATCATTCTTGGTCTATTGAGGGTTTATGTCGTGAGGCATATGGAGGTAGTAGTAAGAAGTGTCATTGTCAGGACAGTTCTCGAAGTTCTTAGGCTCGAGGCAGGGGTTCTCTACCAGAGGTAGGTTCTGTTGCTTTTTATCTACCAGGCCAATTTCTATTTCTCCACAAGTTTCAGAGGGTGGTGGTACAGGGCATGTTGAGCTTAGTGGACATGGTATGGGTCAGATTCTTTGGGGTTTGCATTCCAAGTGTGTAGGTCATAGTGGCCGATCAGGTTCAGTGAGATCTTCCCATCCGACATCATTCCATGGGTTTTTCTTTCAGTGCGATGAGCGTGGCCACTATGTTAGGGATTGCCCACGAACATGCAAAAAGGAGAAACTTCATGCGTCATGCTTTTGTAGACCAGCTAGTATACATTAAAGAAAGTGGCTTCCTCAATTAAACTAGCTTCATCATCTTCTCTTCCCCCCCAACAACTTTACTTCGGAGGAATCACATATTCTTAAGCGAGAAGGAAGATGGTATACTAAAGAAGTAGGAACAAGTGAAGACATTTCCAAAGCCTGAGAGTATCAGAAACCAAGCTAGAGCTAAGGGGGTTTCTTGATCCTTTTCAACTTCCCATCGGCATAGTTATTATGATTGTGGGGTGGTTGGTCACTATTTTAGAGCTTGTCCGCAACGAGGGATGGTTGAGACTTTAGCTTTAACAACTCAGTCCAGAGTTAGATCCTATCAATCTGATGCCCCTCTTGGTGGGCCAGAGGTAGAGGTTCCTAACATTGTTGCTCCAAGTAAAGCTTTTATTACCTTTGACTAGTGATAGTACTATTCGCGTTGAGATCCATCCCTTCTACTATTTAATTGCTTATATGCCTACCTGCTACTTTGTTTAGTTATGTGACTACTTGAGTTGTAGTGTTTACTCTTGTATTTTCTTAGTAGATTATTCCTTAGAAGTGGATGGGGTGAGTTATCCTTGTGAGGTATTTACCCAGAGTTGTGGCTCGTGGGTAGTTCTTGTTAGTCTCTTTTCTGGTTTGTTTTGTTTCCAGTTTTGTTGTGGCGCTAGACTAGTGTTGAGCCTTCCTTGTTGAGCGGTCCTAGATGGTTGTTGCCTAGGTTGTTTTCTAGCATTTGCTAGAAGTCCTTGTGTTGGTTTGGTGTTACAGGTGGTCGTGCCGGAGATTGAGGTTCTATTTTAAGTCGAGAGGTGTTGGTTATGCTAGTGAGCATTGGTTGGTTTTGATTTTCTTGGGTGATTAGAGTCAACCCTCTTTGTTTGGATGATTTAGAAGGTTGACAGGTATGTGGGTTGTTCCCGTAGTCTCCTTCAGTTTTTTGTCTGGTTGGGTTGTCTTTTTATTTTCCCCAGTCCCAGTTGGGATGAGTTTTGATCGTGGTACTCTGGTTGAGCTTTTGATTGTGACATTGTAGTCAAGTTTTGGCCTTGGCTGTTCGGCTAAGTGTTGACTGTAGCATTTTGGGTAAGTTGGGCATCCGACCCATTCTTCTCCTGCCTTATTGAGTTTGGACAATATAGATGTGGGAGCTAAGGGAATAGCTCCAGGTTTATCTAAAAGGGGGTCTGTCGGTTGGTTGTATCTTTTGAAGAGATTGTGAAGTTCAGTGTATGCTAAGAAAAGGTTTGGTTTAGTTGAAAAAGGAGGGATATGACTCCTTGTTCATTCATATGTGCTTTAGTAGCTGACTGAGGTGACGACTGAGAGGTTGCTTGGGTTTGTGTGTTGATGATGTGATTCGACCGACTACAGATTACAGTGGCTTTTCCTTTGATTAGTTCGAGGTCAGTTTTTCTTCTAGTATGGGATCGAGGTAGTGGCCATTTCTAGTCCTACCTTTGGGGACTTATTGCATCGATTGTGGTTTCCTTGTAATACTCTTTAGGAGACCCAAGTTTCAATAGCATCTGCGGATTTGGCAACTTGTATATTCAGAGCCTGGTTAGCTCTGGTTCTTAAGTATTCATTGACAGCGTATGGGCCCACTCATGGGTTTGACAAAGTCATCAGTTGGTAAATTTGAATTAGGTATTCAGGATCGTGGGTTAGCAGACTACTTCGGGTGGTTCGTGGATAGTCCTCTTCGGTTGCAGCATCCTTTTGCCAGAAGGTAGTAGGTGTGGGAAACTCTGCTTCTTTACTTTGGTTTCGGAATGGCTATTGGCCTTGGTCACCTAGTCCTTGGCTAACCTTTGAGTTAGGCTGGATATTCCATATTTCAGCAGTGTTCTAGATAGTACGAGGTTCCTTTTACCATGGTTGGAAAGACTCAGCGACGTAAGTTTGAGATTCAGCAGTGGTGTATGCTATATGTTCTCAGGTTATGCGGGTTGAATGTAGCGAGGCTATTTTGAGTTCTAATGATACTTAAAGACTGGTGGTCACCATTGGTTTCCGAGAGTTGAAAGCTCGATTAGTTGATTCTTCAGGGGTTATCTTTTATATGGGGTTCCAGTGTTGGTTAGACTCGGCCAGTGTGGGTTAGAAGTTTGGTATGTTATATGCTTCCAAGTTGGTGGTTTTGTGTGCTGATGCAGTAGAGTGGTTGATTCGAGCCAAAGGGATGAGTTGAAGGTATATGCAAAAATTCCTATGGCTAGATGGCAACCTTTAACCCCAAGCACCTTTTTCCTTTGCCTTCGGGGTATTTTGACTTGATATTCGTGGCATGGTGGACTTCTTCCTGAGGTGAGATTAGTAAATCAATTTCAGATCCGAATGGTGTTTGAGTATTCAGAGTAGCAGCAGTACTTCTTAGAGTTTGGAGCTTAGCTGATGATTACAGACTTTATGGTAGGCTTACCACACTCCTTGCAGAGTCTTGGTTTTGGTTTGGCTCTATTGGGCAGGTTGCCCTGGTTCATTCGCTTCCAGTTGATTCAGACTTGGCACGGTTTAGCGGGGTTGGGTTCATTCTACAGTTTGGGAGTTTTTTTGTCAACACATGGTGTTCATACATGCCTTTTGTAACCCTAGTGTGCAAACTTCAGTCGAGCTCAGATGGGTTGTTCAGTTGGGTCCAGTTAGCGAGTTTGATGTTAGCAAAAGTGTTCGTTCATTGGTTGATGGTCAGTTGGGATAGGTGACTCTAGTTTTTGATGATATGCTATGGGTTATTATCTTGGATGGCAAAGGCTAGTAGACTATAGCTTGACTTGGAAAGAGTTTGAGAAAAAAGGGTGGCTTCGCACGTGGTAGAGTATAAGTGGGGACTATGGATCTCCGGTGTGTCAGTTGATGCTTCGAGGGTGGTTTGAGTGTTTGAATTATGTGAAGCTTTCTGTTTGTTGTGCAAAAGGATTCAGTTCAAAATAAAAGGGTTTTGCGGATCAGCGGGTTCATAAGTTATAATTTTGGGTTGATGGCTTTTCTGGTAAACTTGGTTGTGGTTTCAAGGATTCGAGTTCCGTGTGTTGATTGCCTTGGTTCTCTATCTTGGATATTGTGCCTGTGCTTTTCGGTTGAGTTTCTAGAGGTTCAGTTTAAGTTGGCAGATTCTTGGGAATTTTGGAATTAAAGGTTGGATTCTAGCTTGGCTAGTAAGAAGTTAAGACTTGGTTGTTTTCTTTGGTTCTGTTCTGTTGGGTGTCGTCCGGTCGAGGAGGCTACCTGGGTTGTCCGAGAGAGTAGTGCAGGCTTCGTATACGCTGTTCTTAGATCTCTAGTGATTCCTTCTTTCCTGACTTTCGGGGATGAAAGTCTTTTTAGTAGTAGATGATGTAATGACCCTCCCAGTCATTTATGCGTGTTTGCCTTTCTTGTACTGTTAGAGCTTGCCTGTAGTGGCCCCAAGTCATTTATGGCTTGCTGGGCATGGTAGTTCGGTGCCCGGTCCATTTTCTTGGTCTTTTTGGTCGTTCCTTATTTTAGAGCCTTAGGCTTTTAAAATCGTTGACTTCAGTTAACATTCTTGGTGAACGTGCACAAAATTAAATTTTGACAGTTCTGTTAGCTCCAGAGCATGGACTTTGGTCTAGTGGGACCTTTCATCGGGATCCGGGTGCTTTTCACCTTGAAATTCTCTCTCGTTCTGTGTTTTCAGGCCAGTTGGGCTTGCTTGGTTGACTTTGGTCAACATTTGGAGAAGACGACCTCAGATAGAAATTTTGTCAGCGTTGTTAGCTTCGGAACGTTGAGTTTAGGCTAGAGGGACCATTGGTTCGGGTCCCGAGGCTTCTGGGCTTGATTTTGGCCATTGGGTTCCGTTTTAGAAATAATTGGCTAAAGGTTAATTTTGGGCGTGGGGGCCATTTTTTATTAAATCGACCTCCAATGGGATTTTTGTCGATTCCATTCGATCCAAAATGCTATTTCTAGTTGAATAGCTCAGGTCGTTTGTGTTCGTGGGACCCCGAATGCATACCCGGGGACCCAAAGCGTGAAAATCCGTCCTTGACAGCTGGTTGATGTCATAGCCCATTTTGTTCATCGCGAACGCGGGGAGTTGGTCGCATTCGTATAGGGCAAAATCCAGCTGCCCTAATTTTGTTCTTCACATTTGCGGGCCTTGGCCGCGTTCGCGAAGGGCATTTGGCCTGCTGCCAATTTTGTTCTTCACGTAGGCGACGCTTTGGCCGCGTTCGCGAAGGCCAAGGCAGTCAGCTTTAAGTTGGCTTTTCCTTCTTCCATCTTCATTTCTCCAAACATAACACCTCCGATCCTCCATTGCCAAAATTCCCAAGAACATCATATTTCACCATTATTGAACCCAACTAGTTGGGGGATAATATTTCATCGATCCTAGATCGTTTATTGACTTCTAAGACGGGTAAGTTCTCTCTTTAATTCCCGTTTTCCCATTTGATTTTCCTCTTTAAATCCTTGCATGGTAGGCTGTTTAAGAGCCCCGCTTCATGTCCGTTTCCGCTCAAATTTTGAGCATGTGCTCCCGAGATGGTAAGGAACACGTGTGTGTTTTCATTTTCGATTTTGGGTTGCGAGGCCCATGGGCCAGTTTGTGGCCAGGATTTTGACCTGGTTATGTTTATGGCATCATGGGTATTGTTAGTCTTGTATTAATGTGTAGATTATTGTATTGATAGTGGTTTCACGATTTGGAGCTTCCCGGAGTAGTTCGAGCCTGGACGGCGCTATCCCCGCAGCTATTAATCGGACGACAGGTAGGTTATGGATTTCCCTACCTAGACTCTGCGTATATAGGCTATAACTGCATTAATTAGTATCTTTGGGTGGGTTGTTATAGGTTGGTACCCTCAGACCTTGTCCGCCTTTTCTGTCCGTTTATTTCATATGTTGATTGTAGTATTCGTGTAGTATAGCTATTTCCCCCTTGTGGCCTCGTGTGGCCTTGTTTATGACTCTGGACCATAGATGGTGGGATATTTAGTAATGTCCGTGAGTACCGAGCATCGTGATCTTACTTTAGGCTGGCTATCTGTGTTGTAGAGTCGATTATGCCTGTGCAGGGCCGATAGAAATATGTGTGAGCCATTTTGGGCTAAATTTATTATTGCGAGCATGCCATTCATGAAAAAGGTTTTTCCCTGGATGTTTTACTGTTGTTTTGGCTTTGGGTCTACTATAGGAGATTTTCTAAAAACTTACATGGCTCCGGGGGCCCATTTTTGATATAAATGATGATAAAACGAGTTTTGGATGATTTCACACTAGTTTTTCCTACTGATACTAGGCTCAGCAGGGCCGTAGCACTAGACATGATTTTCTACGGATTTAGACCTGGACACATGTCGGGCACCCTTTTTAGGGATTTGAGACTTAATTCTTGATTTAGACCCGGATATGCTCCGAGCACCCTTTGAGAGGGTTATTGAGACATTGATCACTGATTTAGACCCGAATATACTTCGGGCATCCTTGAGGGGGTCTTTTGAGATTACTACTATTTTTTTAGACCCATTTCGATTCCGGGCATGTACTACGAGATTTCAAGTATTGAACTACTATTTGAGATTGCGCGATTTTGTATGTGGTCTATGAGTAGACCTCCATGGACCCTATCGATCTAGGACCAGGGGCTTTGGGCTGCGTGTGCCAGATGAGGTGTGTACGGTGGAGTAGAGGTACACGGGTATAGTCCTTCCGTGAGTCCTGCCTCTATTGGGCCTTTTGGGTACCATAGAGGGAACATATGGGTTACTTTCACATCAGATTTATCATATCATCATCATGCATTTGGTATTTCGATTCCACCCTTGTTTGTTGTGTGTTTAGTGTACGCTCTGGTTATATGGGCGGGCAGAGGATTTGTTTTCACTTGATTGTGTTCCTTGGTTGTATGTAGATTATATTACTTATTTCGTTTCGTAGAGCTAGCTTGACCTTTGGTACCAATTGAATGAGTGGTTTTATCATGTTGTGGCACCGGCTTGGGACTATGACTATTGAGTGGCTAGTGGGACTTGCATTGTTGGGATACTGATTGTGTAGCCTTCTGAGCGGTTATGGGGTATTGAATTTTATTCCTTGTCGTGATTTGATTAGCGGATTTGGGTACTTATGGTTTAGTTATTCCATCCTAGGCTTATACTTGTGAGTTGATTATGTCTATTTTTATCTCGAATTTGATGTCTTAAGCATGTTTTTGTTAGAATGTGATTTCTAGTTCGACTGTTGGCTTGCTTTCCTTCCTTTCCATTAATTTTGAGGTTACCAGTATACCGTCCATATCTTTAAACTCTCTTTTATATGTACTGTTGTTGCAAGGATATCAGGTGCGTCCTCTTTCCTTCTTTCACCTGTGTTTCCGTGTATGTATATCTTCTATTCTAGCATTGTATACTTATAACTCTTGGTTGTCTATTCTCTGTGCTAGTTCCTTGTGCTTTCTCTATTGTTTCGGTGATAGCTTTCTTGCTATCTGCTATTTACTTTTTTTATATCTTATATGCGCTCAGTCGGCCGATGATGCTTACTGGGTACCTATTGCTTAGCACTTGGTGCTCATACTACACTTATGCACTCTTTGGTGCAGATAGTAGTGTGAGCTTTCGTCGTTGATCACGTGGAGACTCTTGCAGCTTGTGGATATTCGAGACTAGGGTGAGCGCCTGACGACCGGGCTTGACCGCATCTCATCTTTTGTACTGTTACTCTTTATGTATTCAGAGACAATTGCGTAGTCTATTTTCTTACATCTACCTCTTGTATCCTATTAGAAACTTTTGTACTATCAATACCAAGTCTTGGGGTTTGGTGTAGTTCTCTTGTATGTTTATATATTCGGATTTTTGCTTCCACTTGTCTCTACCTTATTCTGCTTCCGTGTATTTCTGCTTATCTTGCATATTGGTTAGGTAGTAGACCATTACTAACCGTTCCAGACTATGGAAATTAGTTCTCATACTAGGGGTTGTAGGTGTCATCATGACCTGAGAAATCGGGTCGTGACATTAGGGCGGCGGGGGTGTTGATTGCAACAAAGAGAGGGAGCATTTAGGGGTGGGAGAGGCTAAAGAGAGGGAGGGTGGGTGCGTTAAGAAGAAGAAGAGAGTAGTTGTGGTGGGTGGATTCGAAGAAGAAGAGAAGAGTGGGATGGAGAAGAAAGTCGTGTGGGGGGGGGGGTATTTTTCTTTTTTAATTTATTGTTGTTTTTTTTAAAAAAAAATTAATGCAAAATATTATTTTTACTCGCTTTTAAACGCGTATTTTTCTAACTCAGCAACATTAATGCCACATAAGCTCGGTCAATGGTTAGAGGAGTTTGAAATATTATGTTTTATTGAGTTTAATTGTTCAGTTGGCAAATAAGTGAGTAGGAGTGTCCAGGTGACAAACGAAAACAGGTACAGGGATCTCTCAAGCTATTCCGCCTTTATTGGACACTCGAATTATAGTCTATTCCAATTAAGCACATGAATATATGATATATGTTTCTATTAGACACAGTTTTCTCGATTTTGAGTTTCAGCATATATTCTCAAACATTTATTATATAGTTATATGAATATGTTACCTCATTTAATTATACACATTAGCATGAATTAGAACAGGATTGAAGTTTTACGGCTTAGTAAGACTAATGAATAAAATCCATTGTTCCTGAATATTGCTTTCTCATTTTTTGGTTTCTTCACAAATTGAAAGAAGAATTAAAAATCAAAGCAGTGATCTTTTGCCCTGTTTATTTATTAATTGAAGCTAATTGTAGTTTATTATTTTGGTGCAGAAAATTTCTAACATGATATAGTTTTTTTATTTACCTTTTCTGCAAGAAATGAACTTAAATTAATAACAAGAATTATAGAATTTATTGCCAATACATGTATATTTCCCTAGAACGTTTTTCTAGTTAGAGTATTGCACATTATAATTTTTCATGTTACCAACGTATTAGTACTGTGATATGTACATTCTCCTTGAGTTTTTTTTTTTCTTCCTATTTAGAGTATTTTCACATACTATAATTTTCCATGTTACCACTGGAAAAAAAAAAGATTGGTCCTGTATTAGAGCAAAACGTAACTCTTTTAATTAATTCAATTATTTTATATTACTCTACAATCCATATAAGAAGATCAATAGAGTGTTGTTATTTGATAAGGGTTAAGAATGTCCTTAACGTGTTAGAAATGACTAAAAATGTCTTTCTTTCACATGTTAGATTAGATATGCCTCTTATTTTATCTATTGAATAAAAAATGTCAGTAATATATTAAAAATAACTCAAAATATCCTCCTTCCAATTTATATATCTATATAAAGCTGGAACATGAATTCGGTGACATGACGCTCTTTAAAGCCTGAAATCATATTTATCTTTTTTGTGATTTTTCTGAGATTTTTTTTTATTTTTTTTTTATACATAATCTATTTACTTAATGACTTGAAAAAGTCTCACAAAATAAATGCAAAGTTAAAGCCCATGTATGAGCAATGAATTCAAATCTCTCTTCTTTCCTTAATTTTCAAACGTGTTCTTCTTCCCATTAATTCTTCTCTCAATTAATCTTATTTAATTTCTTCCAAAAAGTCACTCCCATAATCTCTTAACTACACATCTCTTCAAGAGTATTATTCAAGTCCCACAATTTTCTATTTCCGTTTTTAGTTTTTAATAATATACTAGTCTATGGGAACATGCGTTGCACGTTTGTCCCTTATCATCATTATAATTTTTTTATATATTTAAAAATTGAGTTTTAAAATATGAAATGCTAAATTTAGCAATATTAATTTTACCATTTATATTTTATTCATTAAATAATATAAAATATACTGCGAAGGGAATGGTGGTATCATGAAATTCATGAAATAGAACAATTGAGATCTATTGTAATAATAGAGAGACTTTATTAAGCTTCTTACAATATTATGGAATATGAAAAAATTACAGTTAAGTGTTGTAAATATACATGATTTGTGTGTCAATATGACAATATTTATTACTCATCTTCCATTTCACTTTAGAATTGAAGAATCAAAAGATGCACCTTATGCACATTTGAAAGTTCGAACGAATCATAATGAGAAGAACAAAATTCAAGTAATATGTGATTGAGAGTAATAGATAGTAAGTTTCCACATAAACTTTAACCTGTTAATATAATATTCCTATTTGATTTCATATTTTATTTTATCACATAATTTAGCATTATTTAATATGAACGTTTAGTTTCGCTTTTTCTTTTTTGCAAAAATAATAGTTTCCTATTATTTTAAAAACTGTTTTGGTAGATGACTTTCGATAATAAAAATATTATAAGTGAAAAGATTTATACCACAGTAATAAAACAAAATTAGAAAAATGAAAGAGTCAATTAACGTAAAATGATAGGTTATTTTGACTTTTTTTGCCTATAAAGTTGTAATAATTATATGTAGTAGTAAAAGATGATACCAACTTCCTATCGTATAGGTTCAATCTTCCTCAACTTGAATCTTGTTAACTCTCTGCTCATTCAGCTCCAACTTCCAACAAAAAACTTGTATTTTCAATCAAACACTACAAGAAACTAGGTCTATCGCGACACTTATTTATCATCTTTTGCAATAAATGAAACAAAAATTAGTTTCTTGACATTTTAAAGCAAATGACGTAAAAGTGAGGCGGTTAATGGAAATTGTCAAAAAAAAATTGAATTTTGATTTAAGTATCACAATATTATCCCTCACTTCCAATCCTAAGATTGTGGGCTCGAGTCACCAAGAGAACAAGGGTGAAAGCCCCTTGAAAGGGGTAAAAAAAGAGTGTCACATATTTGTTGGAATTTAACAACTTCTATAGCTAAGTGTTGGAATTTTACTACTTTTAAAACTAAGTCTTATAAAAATGAAGAAAAAAATATAAATAGAAACACATGTTTTGATTCTCGAATAATCCCCCGAGTAGTCATCATCTTCTTCTTTGTCGCCTGTCTAGATCCAAGCATACCGAACGATACATCCTCGATATTCAACAATCCAGAGGCCTTGGAGAAAAAATCAACTGCCAACTCCAATGAAACACATGTGTTTTTCAATAATTAAAGTGATTTTGATTTATAATAAGCAAATAAAACATATTCATGAATGCAATAGATAACAAACAAAGAAAGCATACAAAAAAGTAGATGAAAACGCATACAAGTAAAATGTGCATACCTTTCTCCACTGAATTAGCATAAAATTTTCACTATTTAAACTTGACAAGTAAATTAATGTTCATGCAATTTTTGATAAGTTTATGTTATAATAAATGTTGGATTTAAAAGTTCAATAAATATAGAACGTGGAAGAGACTCACAAGCTTCAGGTACATGAAATTTCTTTTTGAAAGTATACACTTGTTTGTAAAGTTCCAAAGAAATTTCTTTAGGGGTGAATTAGAAAAACTAGCTTCTTATTTTTGATTTCTTAACATGGATGTAAAAAAGAAAGTGACCAACTAATATGGGACGGAGGGAGTAATAAAGAAAGAAAGAAACATTGTTTCATATTCCTTCTAAAGCCAGCCGTTTCAAACCAAGGCAAGATCTATACGTATATATTTTCTATAATGCTTTTGACAACTTGGAACTTGAAAAGGCAAAAACATGGACGATAATTTTTTGTCCTTGAAATATTTAAAGATAGAAGTCACCTTAGGGAAGTTGCTTCCATGCATTACTTTTAAAGCAATACCACAAATTCTCCCTCAGAAATACGGTGTGAATATGATTCTTCTTTTTTCATTTTGTGTTTATGGGCTTGTAATTTTTTTTTTATTGAGCCTATGGATTGTAATGTTTAAAAAGATTTATCTTCTCATTTTTCTCTTAATATTGTGCTTTGATAAAATTTTGAATTTTGATCTTCTTTAAAAAGATGCCGTGAACTATCTAGAGAACAATAGTGTGTGGAGCAACATGTATTTTTGCCAAATCAAATTGTCATTTCTTGTAAACCCAATTGTTTTTGTTGACTATATTTAGGCTTCACAGAGAATGTTTTTCCACTTTCAGCATTAAAAGAATTGGATTACTAGTGGTTAGTATCTTTTCCTATGTGTTTCTCCTAATTTTGTATATAATGTTTAAATTTTTTGATCTTCTCAGTTTTTTTTAATAAAAAATATTATGCTTATATAATCAATATTAAAATTGTTTATTTTGATAACTTTTAACACAAATTTGCCTTATGCTCGGCAAGATTAGCTAATGATTGTCCTCATCCCGTTACATGCCCATCAACTTTAAGCTTTATTTTGTGTCCTAATTTAAAGGATTAAGGGAACACCATATTACCTTTGTACTTCAAGAACTCTAATAAAAGAAATCTTTACGGTTTGATAATTTGTGTATCCGGTCCTTCTTTCTCCTTAATATGGATTTTTGATTTGCAAGATTTGAATGAGTCATCTCTCTATCTCTCTGTGATAAAGAAAAGTATTTATTTTATTCTTTTTAACTTTTTCTCTTATTTTTTAAATTATTTTATTTTTTAAAATCATCTCCTTAATTCATACCTCTTCAATTAGATAAATTTTACCCTTAATTATATTAATATATAAAACTCTCAAGACTTTCATATTCATAACTCCCAATTGTTTAATGTACGAATTTATGATTCCTTAAATTCACATTAAAAAATTGCAGAGTTAATTCCCTATATACTCACTCAAGTATTGAGAAGATCTCACTAAAGTAACTTTTGAATTTTTTTTCCTATATAGTCATTCAAATATTGAAAAGATCCCATTAAAGTCACTTTTGAATTTTGTTCCCTAAATGGTCATTCAACTATTGAGAAGATTTCATTAAAGTTATTTCTGATTTTTTTCTCATAAAGTTATCAAACTATAACTAAAAAATCTTAATTGGCATGCCATTTCATTTTTTTTTATGCCATGTGGAATAAGACGTAAACCAATTTTGAATACAAAAATACTGAATCTAGCCATTTAATTTTAAATATATTTCAATTTAAGTCCTAAATCGTTTTGAAATGAAAATTTATTGTCTTAACAAGGATGATTTATTGGAGCAATTACTAATTAATTTAAATATAGAAAATAAATGTTCTTGTGAATTTTTAGAGTTTGGGGCTAAAATTATCCCTTAACAATTAGAGTAGGTTCATTTTGGTCCTTCAAATATAACTCTGAGCATATTTAGTCCCTTAACTTTACTAAAGTGGAGCACTTTTGATCTCCCTAACAAAATCTGTTTAAAAATAATGGTGTTATATCCATGTGGCACCCACGTGGCTTGTAAAATACAAACCCATAGAAGTTAAGTGTTAGCTATTATGAGTATATATTTAATTTTGCACGCTCTTAAATACAATTAAGAAGAAATTCGCACACCCTTCACCAAATTACTAGAGTTATCCTTTAACAATTAGAGTAGGTTCATTTTGGTCCTTCAAATATAACTCTGAGCATATTTAGTCCCTTAACTTTACTAAAGTGGAGCACTTTTGATCTCCCTAACAAAATCTGTTTAAAAATAACGGTGTTATATCCATGTGGCACCCACGTGGCTTGTAAAATACAAACCCATAGAGGTTAAGTGTTAGCTATTATGAGTATATATTTAATTTTGCACGCTCTTAAATACAATTAAGAAGAAATTCGCACACCCTTCACCAAATTACTAGCTACGCCACTGACTTTAAGACCATTTTATTACTGCATTTAAGAAAATGGTTATTTTTTTCGAGTGGGCAGATTATTGCGTTCTAAAGTATTGTCTTCAAATATAAATAGCTACTACTATATTAATCCTAAAAAAATAAGAAGACAAGAAAGAAAGAAAATGTATATCAATTAAGAAAGAGATAACACTGTCAAATTTACACCGTTAAAAAATTATCCTTTCAGTTAATTTTTAACATTATTATGTTAGGAAGACCAAAAGTGCTTCACTTTAGTAAAGTTAAGGGACTAAATATGCTCAGGATTATATTTGAGGGACCAAAATGAACCTACTCTAATAGATGAGGGATAATTTTATCCCTACAAATTAAATAATTCATCTCTTAGATGCTTGAATAAAAATTATTACAAATAAAATTATTATTTTTGAAATAATAATTAGATGACAGAAGTCCTAATATTTTACACACTGCACATAAAAGCAAGTTATTTCTTTGAAGTATTTAAAATTTTTGATTTATTTCATATCAGATCGGAATAACGAGTGGATGATTAGTATATTTTTTTTCCAGTTAGTATCTTTGATTGATGTGTATAAAATTAAATAGCTTCATTTTTATATCAATTAATTAGTAATTGCAGCGCAAATAATCCCCATTAAAATAACAAAAATTCATTTAAAAATGATTTAGAACTTAAATTGACATATATTTAAAATTAAATGGCTTGATTTAATATTTTTGTGTTTAAAATTAGTCTAGGTCTTATTCCATATGACATAAAAAAATAATTAATATGACATGGCATATCAACTATGATTTCTTAGTTATAGTTTGATAACTTTATAGGGAAAAAATTCAAAAATAACTTTAATGAAACATTCTCAATAGTTGAATATAATGACCATTTAAGAAAATAAAATTCAAAAGTTATTTTAATGAGTCTTCTTAATACTTGAATGACTATATAGAAAGAAAAAATTCAAAAATAATTTTGAAGGGATCTTTTAAATACTTGAGTGACCATGAATTATCTCAGAATTGCACTAACAAATGATAATGAAGAGCCGTAAAGTCATCTTGAAACTAATCAAGAATTTAATTATTTTTCTGAAATTTCCTATCTTTATTCCATTCTTCCATTCTTCCATTCGTCCGTTATTCTTGCACAATTACATTTTTCTTAGTCTTTTTTTTTTTTTTTTATCTTCTTTCTCACTTTCTTGATTGTAGGTAGATTTTGTGTTTTAGACATCTTGAAAGCTTTTCCAACAAGAAATGCTTAAAATTAGAATATTAATTATTATTGTTATTTTTTGTTTCCTTTCCCATTTCAATTACTTTAAGTTCAAAATGTTGTGTTGTTGATCTTTGTTTGAGTTTTTTCTTAATTTAATTACTGAAAATTGGACTATTAGATGTGCTTAGAGTGTTGTTTCTGGTGTTTCTTTTTTGCATTTTTTTTACTTATAATTTTTTATATTTCAATAACTTTATTAGGTTTATTGATTATTGCAGGTTGCTCAATATATATATATATATAAGAGGAACTTCATCTCGATGATGTCACACTCTCTAAGACTTAGAATTATTTATCTTTTTTATGATCTTTTTGGGCAATTATAAAGTGATAATATCTCCTAATATTTGAATATTTATTCTCCTTTTTTATATTTAATGTCTTTAATAAAAATAACTACTCATAACTCACACCTTATCAATTTATACTCTTAATAATATCCATAACTCTCATTTTTTTAATCTTCATAACACCCAAAATTTAATTTGTAAGTTTATGACACCTTATGGTATTTCTCCACTTTACCTATATGAATTCATGTTTCGTTTCATGAAATTTCTCATTCAAGGTTATCCTTTCACTTCTCTATCACCATAACATACATAAGGATGAGAAAGAAAATGAAGAAAATATTAATCATCACATCATATGGTTACTTTCACGGTTAAGAATCATGATTGGCAAAGCCGTAAAGAATCTATGGATAAAAATATTTCTTTTAATTTTTTAAATTATACTCATTTAATTTTAATTTATGTGGTACTATTTATTTTTTGAAAGTCAATTCGATTAATCTTTGAAAGTCAATTTGATTAATCTTTAAAACTAAATTGTATTAGATAAACTCAAGACCAACAAAATTAAAGTGTTAAATTACCAATCAAGTTAAAAATATATTTTTAGTTTCTTTATTTTTGATCACTTAAAAGTTACAAAATTTGATTTTAGGTGTTTCAGGTTGAAAAAATTATTTAAGTCTTTTAAACTAACTAACAATTTCGTATAAATATATTCTTGATTTGTGCTTGTAAGGGTGAAGAAGAAAGCTGAGAAAAATAGAAAAATAAAGAATATTGAGCAAATTCAAAAAAAGATTGTAGTATGAAATGTGAGGAACTTCTTTCAGTATTATTTTTAAGGTGAATATTAATGATATATTCTTAACTTGTATTGAATTCTTTGGCAATTTCATATTTCTTTATAATTATTTTACTTCGATACTATTGAAAATTATTCACAACAGTCACAATAGTAAGTCCATATTTTTCAAAATAAGGCAAAATCAAAAAGGAAAAGGTTCTCCGAAATAGACAGTACAGTACGTAAAGGAAAAAAATAAAAATATTTTTATTTGATTTAGTTGATTGGGATAAATGGATCCGGATTTGTAATTTATTCTCCCTTAAGGAGAAAATAATAAAAATACAAAAATTTAACTCAATAATGACCAAAAGAAGTTGAGAAAGGATCCCCTCCATTACTATTTTGTTCATATTTCTCAACGGTGCAGTGATGTAGGCCATGTGTAAAAATTATATTAAAGTTATGATCATTTTCTTTGATACTTCTTCAAAGATTTATTTATTTATTCTTATATTAAATAATATTTTTAAATATAAATTAAATTATTTATAACCATAAAAGTCTGGGTTATTTTGTTAATAATCCTTCAAGATTTTTTTTATTTGTTTCAACTTCGCACACATTTCATTTTTCATAAAAGTGGATTTAAATCTTATGTTATTATGTGAATAATGAAATTAATTTCCAGAATCTAATAATTCACAATATTTATTTATATTTTACTTTTTAAAATAATTAAAAAGTGTACAATAAAATATAAATAAACTTTAAAGAGTATTAATGCATATAAATACTTTGGGTTTAATATTATTTAGTGTAAGAGTATTATTTTTTAAAGAAGTAACAAAGAAAATGATCCTAACCTTTAATATTTATTTTGTACATGTGGCCTACATCCACTACACCATTAAAAATAATGGACAAAATAGTAGTGGAGGGGATCCTTTCCCAAAGAAGTTATTATAAATTATATACACTACATCAAATATTTTTTTGTTATAAAATGTTAAACTAAGAAAGAAGAAGAATATAGTAGAGAGGGAGAAGAGTTCTTATTTCTCTTGAATGATGTGAGGGATCAAGGGATTAATTACAATAAAGGAAAACCCCTTTATTTATAGGGAAAAACTAACTTGGTCCCAAAGTTAGGTTTCTTAACTTTTCTCCAAAGAAACATAAAGATAGTGTCACACCCGATTTCTCGGTCATGATGACATCTACAACTCCCCAGTAGGCGAATCAATCTCCGTAGTCCGAAACAGTTAGTAATGGGCTACTATCTGACAAGCAAGCGGAAAAAGCATAGTATAAGCGAAAACAAGAGACATAAGGTAAAGAAATAAGCATCAGCAATGCGTAAGCAAACGCCAAACCAAACCCAAAACTTGAAATCATAGTGTAAAAGCCGAAACTATATCAACAGAGTACAAAGAATCCAAAAAAATATATACATGTCTCTGAATGATAAGGGAGTACATAATACAGAAGATGAACTAAAGTTAAGCCCCGATCGAAAGAGCTCACCCTCAGTCTCGGATAGTCCAAAAATACCTCGCACGAGGTAGCACGGTCAGCAATGAGAACTTACACTCGGATCTTCATCCAAAGATGTAGAAGTGTAGTATGAGCACCTATTGCAAAGCAACGGGTACCCAGTAGGTATCATAGGCCGATTGGGCGCATATAAGATATAAAAGCAATAATGTAGCGGAAAAGAATCAAGTAGTCACATAAACAATGAACAAGCACATGAAAGCTAGCACAGAAAGGATATAAGGCAAAAACAATCATGTTAGGCTAGATAATATAACTACATATCTCACAGACACAGGTGAAGGAACGGAAGAAACGCACCTGGGGTCCATGCAGTATCAATATATATAAAGAGAGTTAAAGAAGAAGGAAGTATACCGGTAACCTCAAGTAAACAGGGAAGGAGGAAAGGAAAATAGCGATAACACACTTGAAAACAAGATTAAAATCAAGTCATGCTAGTAACACCATAATCAGGATCAATATCGCGATAGAATAATAATAAATAAATGTCTATCTACAGTCCCACGGGCGCCCATACACTCGAGGAACACATACAAGTGGAAAAAAAACTCTCCAGCATCCCATACTATCGGAGCATACACTGAGCAAACAGTAAACAAGGGTGGATCCAAACACAATATGCATGATATGAGATGATATGCTGAAACCAAGTGATAGTAGTGCCGTATGTTACCGCCTTCGGTACCTAAAAGGCCCAATAGAGGTAGGATCCATGGAAGGGATTCCCCTGAGTACCTCAACTCCACCGTACACCCCTCCTTGGCACTCGCAGCACGTAGTCACTGGTCCGGATCGGCAAGGTCCATGGAGGTCTACTCGTAGACCACATACTAAATCTCATAATCTCAAGATAACCGTTCGAAGTGTAGCCGGATCCAAATAAGTCACCAGACCTCGAAAATGCATGCCCAGGGTCCTACCTGGGTCTAAATCGGTGAATCAAGTCTAAAAAATCCCAACAGGGTGCCCGGACACAACCGGATCTAAAACAGTAGTAAAGTCAATCTAATGCTTGGTCCGACCGAGTCTAGTATAAGTATGAAAACAGTGAAAAAATTATTTTTTAATTCCTTTTTACCCCAAAAAGATCCATGAAAATATTTTCAACCTTTATTAACTATTTTTATCAAAAAAGGGTCCATACAACCATGCAAGATTTAGAAAACCATCAAGAGTAGGCCCGAAGTCAAACCATAGTAAAACATATGGAAAACAAAACCTTTTATATGCATGATAATGGAATGGTCAAACACAGGCAGTAGCCCAACGACTGACAATCAACCTATCGGCCCTGCACAGGCTCCAATCACTCTACAACAAGCATAACCAGCTCTATAATAACGGTATTGACGTTCGGAACTCACAAACATTCTAAAATAGCCTAACATCTATGGTCCAGAATCAAAACAAGGCCACACAGGACCATAAGAGTGACTCTATCAACTACAACAAATACTACAAACAACAGAGTGAAAATAAGACGGACATGAAGAAGCGAACAAGGTCTGGGGTACCAAGCTAATAAACCCAACCCAAGAATGCTAATTAGTACAATTATATCCTATATATGCGGAGTCTAAAAGAGTTAAACCGTAATCTACCTGTCGTCCGACGACAAGCTGCTAGGACGATGATGTCTAAGCTCGAACCACTTTGAGAAGTTCCGAAATAAAATCAAGCTCAAATTTAGGCTTGAATAACTTGACGTAGATAGTCAAAAAAAATTTGGTGATCAAATAAATCGTCAAAATATTTCTCCTACCAATTCACTTTTCAACGTGATAAAATAGAAATTAATATTTTAGGAATCTGTTGATTTCAATACCTATAGATATGTATATAGGTAGCTTGTATTTGTAAGGGAAAATAATGGGCACTATCTATTGATATAACATATATATATATATGAGCAGCAATTTCCATAGGATTATATAAATATTGGCTAATAAGTGGCAGTATAGCAATCTTTGAGGACTTGTTGTCCCTTTCACCACCATCCACGTAAAGTGGAGATGCTCCCACTTCCTCCACCTCCACGTGTAGTGGAGGTGGCTACACTACCATTATTCCCATTCCTCTTCGTATGTATTCGGGTATTGCGTAGGTTCGTGATAAAATAAAAATAACTTTTTAAATATATCATAATAAATAGAAAATTATTACAAATAAAACCTGCTATATTATAATAATAATTTTTCAACATAACTAAATTTACTATCTCCGTTAAAATATTAATAACTTATAAAACTCTTGTAAAATAAATACATACACAAATATATCGTAACAAAAGTATTTTTCATAAATATTGAAAATATTTTAGGAAGGCAATAAGAATATAACTTTTTACCATACTCATTTAAATAAAATATTTTTAAATACGCGCGATGTTAATAAAATGCCCAAATTTAGGCTCGCAAGCTTTTGATACAGAACTAAGGTTAAGGTCATACGATCGCAAATCACTACCGCACGATTTCGATAATCTCAACTCTTAAGACTTAGCTCTAAACCAAGAAAACGACCATAACGACCAAACGAACGGTCAGGGCACCGAACTACCGGTCTCAGCAAGCCATAAATGACTTGTGCTGCTACAAGAAGGCTCTAACAGTACAAAGAAAGCACAAACGCGAAAATAACCAGAAGGGTCATTACATCATCCACTACTAAAAAGGACTTTTGTCCTCAAAAGTCGAGAAAAAGGCAGTACCTGGAGGCTCAAACAACTGTGGATACTGGGCCCGCATATCTCTCTCGGTCTCCCAAGTAGCCTCCTCGATCGGACGATGCCTCCACTGAACTCTCACAACCTGAATCTCCCTAGATCTCAACCTCCTGACATCCCTGGCCAAAACAGCAACCGGCTCCTCAACAAAAGCTAAGCTCTCATCCAACTGAACCGTATCCCACTGCAGCACATGAGACTCATCTGGAACATACCGCCGCAACATCGATATATGAAAAACTGGGTGCATAGCTGGAAACATCGGAGGAAAAGCTAACATGTAGAAACACTTCCAACCCTCTGAAGAATCTCAAATGGCCCAATATACCTGGGGCTAAGCTTGCCCCGCCTCCCAAATCTCATCACGCTCTTCATGGGCGATACATGGAGGAACACCAAGTCACCAACCCTAAACTCCAAGGCACGAAAACTACAATCTCCGTAACTCTTTTGCCTGCTCTGAGATGCCCGAAGTCTGTCCTGAATCACTTGGACTCGGTCTAAGGAATATCAAAGCAAATCTGTACTCTGCGGCCTAGACTTCAAACCATCGAACAAACCAACCGGCAATTTGCAACGCCTACCATACAACGCCTCAAAAGGTGCCATGTCAATGCTAGAATGGAAGCTATTATTATACGCAAACTCAGCCAAAGGCACGAACTGATCCCAAGAACCTCCACAGTCAAGAACACAGGCCCGAAACATGTGTTCCAGGACCTGAATAGTCCTCTCAGATTGGCCATCTATCTGAGGGTGGAATGCAATACTAAGCTGAACCTCTGTACCCAAATCTCGCTGAATAGCTCTCCAGAACTGTGATGTGAACTGAGTTCCATGGTCTGAAATGATAAAATTTGGGACCCCGTGCAACCAAATAACCCCATGAATGTAAATCTGAGCTAACCTCTCAGCACTCTAAGTAGTCTGAACCGGCAAGAAGTGCGTTGACTTAGTTAGCCGATCAACAATCACCCAAATAGAGTTGAAACCCCTAGAAGTGCGTGGCAAACCAACTATGAAATCCATAGTAATAGCTTCCCATTTCCACTAAAGAATGGGAAGTCGCTGCATCAAGACACCAGGTCTCATGTGCTCGAACTTCACCTGCTGATAGTTCAAGCACCGAGATAAAAACTCTGCTACGTCCCGCTTCATACCACTCCACCAGTAAAGCTGCCTCAAATCTTTGTACATCTTAGTTGCACAAGGATAGATGGAATACCTAGAACAATGTGCCTCACGGAGATTTAACTGAATCAAATCACCAACTCTCGAAACACAAAGGCGGCTATCAAACCTCAGAACCCCATCTGAATCTAGAGTATCCCAGCTGGCCTCACCCTGAACAACCTAATCACGAAGGTCACACACCCGCTGATCCTCAAACTGACGGCTCTGAATCTGATCAACCAAAGTAGAACGAACCTCGACACTGGCGAGAACTCTGCTAGGATCTGACAAGTCAAGCCTAACCAAACGGTTAGCCAAGGACTGAATATCCAAGGCCAACAGTTGCTCTGAAACTGAAAGAGAAATTAGGCTACCCATACTCACCGCCTTCCGGCTCAAGGCATCCACTACCACGTTTGCCTTGCCCGGATGATATAGAATAGTGAAGTCATAGTCCTTCAGTAGCTCGACCCATCTCCTTTTCCTCGAGTTCAGCTCTCGAAGACTCATGATATACTGAAGACTATGGTGATCAGTGAAGATCTCACAGTGAACTCCATATAGGTAATGCCTTCAGATCTTGAGCCCAAAAACTACCACCGCCAACTCCAATTCATGGGTAGGGTAGTTGCGCTCATGAACCTTCAGTTGTCTCGACACATATGCTATCACACGACCCTGCTGCATCAATACACAACCAAGATCAACCCCAGAAGCATCACAATACACCGAAAAACTCTGACCCTCAATTGGTAAAGTCAACACTAGAGCTGAAGTCAACAAGGCCTTAAGCCTCTGGAAGCTATCCTCACACTGATCCGACCACTGAAATGGGACATCCTTCCTAGTCATCATAGTCAAGGGTGCAGCTATGGAAGAAAATCCCTCAACGAACCGTCTGTAGTACCTGGCTAACCCAACAATGCTGCGAGCCTCAGTAGGAGTAGTAGGTCTAGGCCAATCACGCACAACTGAAATTTTCCCCGGGTCCATTCTAATATCATCCTTAGACACCACATGCCCTAGGAATGCAACTGACTCAAGCCAAAACTCACACTTTGAGAACTTGGAGAAAGCCGATGATCTCTCAACGTCTGGAGTATAATATTCAAGTGATGTTCATGCTTATCTCTACTCCGCGAGTATACCAAGATGTTGTCTATTAAAACTATCACAAATGAGTCCAAATATGGGCCAAGCACCCTGTGCATCAAGTTCATAAAAGCTGCGGGGGTATTAGTCAACCCAAAAGACATCACCAGGAACTCATAGTGGCCATAACGTATTCTGAATGTTATCTTAGGGATGTCCTTTGCCCTAACCCTCAAGTGGTGGTAGCCTGACCTCAAATCTATCTTCGAAAACACAGTCGAACCCTGAAGCTGATCAAATAAATCATCTATGTGCGGCATCGGATATCCATTCCTCACAGCCACCCTATTCAGGTGCCGATAATCAATACACATCCGCATCGACCTATCCTTCTTCTTCACAAACAGAACAGGAGCACCCTTAGGTGATACACTCGGCCTAATAAAACCCTTAGCTAACAAATCCTGGAGCTTCTCCTTAAGCTCCCTCAACTCAGCTGGAGCCATACGGTAAGGAGAGGTGGAAATGGGCCTGGTGCCCGGATCTAACTCAATAGCAAAGTCGATATCTCTCTCAGGTGGAAGGCCTGGCAGGTAAGTAGGGAACACATCTAGGAATTCTCTAACCACAGGAACTGACTCAGGGGAAGAAGGGTCGGCACTAGCATCTCGGACATATGCTAGATAAGCCAAACACCCTTGGGAAATCAACTTCCTAGCTCAAAGATAAGAGATGATCCCAGACGGTGCGTGACTGATAGAACCCTGCCATACAATCGGGTATGCACCTGGCATGGCTATGGTAACAGTCTTGGCATAACAATCCAAAATTGCACGATGAGGGAATAACCAATCCATGCCCAGAATGACATCAAAGTCTAACATATCAAGAATTATCAAATCACCCTAAGTCTCAATATCTCCAACAGAAATCATACAGGATCTCACAAGCCGATCCATTACTAAAGAATCTCCTACCGGGGTCAAAACAGATACAAGTGCAGATAATGGCTCACTAGTCAATCCTAAGCAAGACAAATAGTAGGTAGAAACATACGAGTAAGTGGATCTAGGATCAAATGAAGCATAAGCTGGTCGATGGCATATATAAATCGTACCTGTGATCACAACATCCGAGGCCTCTGCCTCCGATCTCCCAGGGACCGCATAAAACTAACAACGACCACCACCTGATTGACCGCCATCTCTACCACCTGTCCTACCACGCTGGGCAACACCTCTAGCCTGACCACCACCCCCTCTAACTGATGGCTGGATTACATGGATAAGCTGAGCTGGCTGAGCGGCTGGCTGAACTGCACCCCACTGGGGGCAATCTCTAGCAAAGTGGCCAATAACTCCGCACTCATAGCAAGCCCTTGATGGCCTATACTGTTGAGATGAACCATAGGAACCAGTGTGGCCACCACGGCCTGATACCTCCGAAGCTGAATCCTTCAAAGACTGACCACTGTAACCCTACTGGCTACTCTGACCCTGATCAAACTGGGACCCACTAGAAGACTGAAGTGAAGCCTAAAATGGTTGAGTATACTGACCCTGGTGCTGCTGTGGCTGATACCCTCATCCCCCTGGCCTGAACCTCTACTACCATGGAGAGAACCACTGTAGCTGCCCTGATATCGAGGCCTCTTATCTCTGGCCCCAGAATCATGATGATGCAAATCCTCTATGGTATGAGCATAGTCTGCAATATCTTGGAATGATCGACCCTAGAACCCAATATCTCAGTTGGCTTTCTAAAATCTTTTTGCAACCCCCAAAAAAACCTACGGACTCTTTCAGGCTTGGTAGGTATAATCATGGCCCCAAATGGAGTAAGCTGATGGAAACGGGTCTCATACTCTGATACGGTCATAGAACCCTGCATAAGTCTAGTGAACTGCTCCCTACGATGCTCCCTTTCGCTTTGTGGCAAGAACTTGGCCATGAAGGCCTCATAGAACTCTGACCAAGATAACGGAGGAGACGAAGATGGTCTTCAAGAAACCAGGGCCCTCCACTATAACTTAGCTGGGCCCTCCAACTGATAAGTAGTGTATCCAACACCGTGAGTCTCTAATAAACCCAAATGATGTAGAATCTCCTCACAAGTAGTGATAAAGTCATGCGGATCCTGACCAGAAGTACCAGCGAACCTCGGAGGTGCCAATCTCAGAAACCTACCCAACGCCTTCTGCTCTATCTCTGTCATAACTGGGCAAAAAGCAAGAGGTTGTGCAACTAATGAGACTAGAATAACCTCGGCACAGGGAGCCACAGTAGTAGGTTGTGCTCCTAAACTTTGTGCACCCAGGGCTGCCCCCTGAGCGGATGTATGTGCTACCTCGGAAGGCCGCTCTCCAATCATACCTAAAAGCTGTAGTAGCAAACCTCGAATATCTGAAGACTGACCTGGGGCTGAAGCTGGCACAGAAGCGTGTGTTGGAGCTAGTGGTACCTAGGCTGATCCCTGGTCCACATGCTACTGCTCAGGAACTAACTCTGGCTCATACTCATGCTTGGGCTCTATCTCCACTCTAGCAGCTCTAGCAGGTGTCACTGCTCGGGGATGTCCTCGACCCCTACCTATATGATCTCCCCGGCCCCTAGCTGGTGTCAGGGGTGCTGGAGTTGGAGGCTTGTCTCTACCTCACGCTGACGCTCTCATACAAATATCTGTGAAAGAATGAACTAGAACAAGTGAGATTTCAAGGAACTTTCGAGGACTACGCATGATACCGAAGCAATAAGTGAGTCATATTTCCTAAGATGTCACTATAGCATCCCGAAGATTGAGTACAAACGTCTTCGTCCCAGTCTGCAGGAATCTATTAGACATTGGCTCCTATAACAATGACATCGGTGAACCTGGCTTTGATACCAAGCTGTCATGACTTGATTTCTCGGTCATGATGGCACGTACAACCCCCCAAGTAGGCAAACCAATCCCCGTAGCCTGGAATAGTTAGTAACGGGCTACTATTTGACAAGTAAGCGGAAGAAGCATAGTATAAGCGAAAACAAGAGACATAAGGTAAAGAAATAAGCATCAATAATGCGTAAGCAAAAGCCAAACCAAACTCAAAGCCTGGTATCATAGTGTAAGAACCGAAACTATATCAACAGAGTACAAAGGATCCAAAAGAATATATACATGTCTCTGAATGATAAGGGAGTACATATACTTAAGACAAACTAAAGCTAAGCCCTGGTCGGAAAAGCTCACTCTCAGTCTCGGATAGTCCAAATACACCTCACACGAGGCAGCATGGTCAATTGCGAGAACTTACACTCAGATCTGTACCCAAAGATGCAGAAGTGTAGTATGAGCACTAATTGCAAAGCAACGGGTACCCAGTAGGTATCATAGGCCAATCGGGTGCATATAAGATATAAAAGCAATAATGTAGCAGAAAAGAATCAAGTAGTCACAGAAACAACGAACAAGCACATGGAAGCTAGCATAGAAAGGATATAAGGCGAAGACAATCATGCTAGGCTAGCTAATAGAAATACATATCTCACAGCCACAGGTGAAGGAAGGGAATAAACACACCTGGGGTCCATGCAATATCAATATATATATAAAGAGAGTTAAAGAAGAAGGCGGTATACCGGTAACCTCAAGTAAAAAGGGAAGGAGGAAAGGAAAATAGCGATAACACGCTTGAAACCAAGATTAAAACCAAGTCATGCTAGTAACACCATAATCAGGATCAATATCGCAATAGAATAATAATAAATAAATGTCTACCTACAGTCCCACGGGCGCCCATATACCCAAGGAACACAAACAAGTGAAAGCAAACCCTCCGACATCCCATACTATCAGAGCGTACACTGAGGAAACATCAAACAAGGGTGGATCCGAACATAATATGCATGATATGAGATGATATGCTAAAACCAAGTGATAGTAGTGTTGTATGTTACCCCTTCCGGTACCTAAAAGGCCCAATAGAGGCAGGATCCATGGAAGGGATTCCCCCGAGTACCTCAACTCCACTGTACACCCCTCTTCCGGCACTCGCAGCACATAGCCCCTGGTCCGGATCGACAAGGTCCATGGAGATCTACTTGTAGACCACATACTAATATCATAATCTCAAGATAACCGTTCGGAGTGTAGCTGGATCCAAATAAGTCACCAGACCTCGAAAATGCATGCCCAGGGTCCTACCTGGGTCTAAATTGGTGAATCAAGTCTTAGAAATCCCAACAGGGTGCCCGAACACAACCGAGTCTAAAACAGTAGTAAAGCCAATCTAGTGCTCGGTCTAATCGAGTCTAGTATAAGTATGAAAACAGTGATAAAATTATTCTTTTAATTCCTTTTTACCCCAAAAAGATCCATGAAAATATTTCCAGCCTTTATTAACTATTTTTATTGAAAACGGGCCCATACTGCCATGCAGGGTTTAGAAAACCATCAAGAGTAGTCCCGAAGCCAAACCATAGTAAAACATGTGAAAAAAACCTTTTATGTGCATGATAATGGAATGCTCAAACACAGGCAGTAGCCCAATGGCTCATAATCAACCTATCGGCCCTGCACAGGCTCCAATTGCTCTACATCAAGCATAACCAGCTCTATAATAATGGTATCAATGTCTAGGACTCACGGACATTCCAAAATTGCCCACCATCTATGGTCCAAAGTCAAAACAAGGCCACACAGGACCACAAGGGTGACTCTATCAACTACAACAAATACTACAAATAACGGAGTGAAAACAAGACGGACATGAAGAAGCGGGCAAGGTCTGGGGTACCAAGCTAATAAAACCAACCCAAGGATGCTAATTAGAACAATTATATCCTATATATGTGGAGTCTAAAAGAGTTAAACCGTAACCTACCTGTCGTCCAACGACAAGCTGCTAGGACGATGATGTCCAAGCTCAAACCACTTTGAGAAGCTCCAAAACGAAATCAAGCTCAAATTTAGGCTTGAATAACTTAACGTAGATAGTCGATTTTATTTCGGTGATCAAATAAATCATCAAAATATTTCTCCTACCAATTCACTTTTCAATGTGATAAAATAGAAATTTGTATTTTAGGAATCTGTTGATTTCAATACCTATAGATATGTATATAGGTAGCTTGTATTTGTCAGGGAAAATAATGGGAACAATTTCCATAGGATTATATAAATATTGGCTAATAAGTGGCAGCATAGCAATCTTTTAGGACTTGTTGTCCCTTCCACCACCATCCACGTAAAGTGGAGATGCTCCCACATCCTCCACCTCCACGTGTTGTGGAGGTGGCTACACTACCATTATTCCTATTCCGCTTCGTATGTATTCGGGTATTGCATAAGTTCGTGGTAAAATAAATATAATTTTTTAAATATATCATAATAAATAGGAAATTATTACAAATAAAACCTACTATATTATAATAATAATTTTTTAACATAACTAAATTTACTATCTTCGTTAAAATATTAATAACTTATAAAACTCTTGTAAAATAAATACATACACAAATATATTGTAACAAAAGTATTTTTCATAAATATTGAAAATATTTTAGGAAGGCAATAAAAATATAACTTTTTACCACACTCAACTTTTAAATAAAATATTTTCAAATACGCGTGATGTTAATAAAATGCCCAAATTTAGGCTCGCAAGCCTTTGATACGGAACAAAGGTTAAGGTCATGTGATCGCAAATCACTACCGCACGATTTTGATAATCTCAACTCTTAAAACTTAGCTCTAAAACAAGAAAACGACCATAACGACCAAACGAACAGCCAGGGCACCGAACTACCGGTCCTAGCAAGCCATAAATGACTTGGGGCCGCTATTGGAAGGCTCTAACAGTACAAAGAAGGAAGAAACATGAAAATGACCGGAAGAGTCATTACAGATAGACATTCACTATAATAATAATACTTTATAACAGCCCCCCTTGAATGACTATTTGAGGGATAATGTACCTCGTTAAAACCTTACTAGAAAAAATCATGTGAAAAAAATTCTAGTGAAGAAAAAAAAGTACACATCTCTAACAATACGTATTTTGGCTACCTCATTAAAAACCTTATGAGGAAAACCTAAAGAGACAAAAACTCATAAGAAAAGAAGAGTACAATGCGTATTAACTCTCCCTCATAAAAACATCAATCCAACGACTTGAATCTTCGCATCTCACTCTTGTGCACCATCTTCTTGAAAGTTGCAGTTGGTAGAGATTTGGTGAATAAATCAGTCATATTATCACTCGAATGAATCTGTTGCACGTCGATATCACCATCACTTTTGGAGCTCATGATTATAGAAAAACCTTGGTGAAATGTGCTTTATTCTATCTCCTTTTATGAACCTTTCTCTTTAATTGTGCTATGCATGCTGCATTATCTTCATTTAATATCGTGGATACTTTGTCATATTTCAAGCCACACTTTTCTCGAATGATATGTATCATTTAACTCAACGACATACATTCTTGGCTTGCTTTATGAATAATTATTATCTCAACATGATTTGATGAAGTAGCTACAATAGACTGCTTTGTAGACCGCCAAGATATGATAGTACTTCCACATATGAACACATATAATTTGTCTGAGATCAAACTTTATGTATTTCATATAAATACCCTGCATTTCATAACCAACAAAATCTTGATAATATTTGTTAGTATAAACACATTCATATCAGAACTTGCAATTAATCTTATTTCAATATATCCATATATATAGAAGTGAAATTATATCATTCTCATAGTTATATCAAGATATATAAATGCAACAATTGTATAAGATATAGTACTTCAGGACCAATCCAATTCTGCAAGTTTCTCATATCAACCTTTTTCAGAAAATAATTTATTTCTTTTGAAAACTCTCCAAGAGTTCCACTTCAAGTTATTAACCTTGATTGATTTAATCCATATGAGGATTATAAACAAGTTTTTTCAAAAACTTGTATATGCTTCAGGCATTTTGAATTCTATAAGAATTTTTGTCTCAATTTTATCAAGTGACACAATGACATCTTCTAGTGTCTAAACTTGTAATGACTTATTCAGTCGTTATTTAAAGACACCTCATTGCAGAGTGCGGGAATTACTGAAATATGTTGTTAAAGTTAATTGGGGTGACATGATAAAAAAAATTAGAATTTGAAATTTTACTCGGACTAACGTCATCCTACTATAACAGGAATTTTCCTGCTATAGCACTGCCGTTGTAGCGGCAGCAGGCCGCTATAATGGAGTGACAAAACCAGTAGCTAGAAAATGTAGATTTTATATTGGGGCCCTCTTCAATTGAAAAAGGGACGAGGGTTACTCCAAAAACCCTCCTAGACTGCTCCAAAGCTTGGGAGCAATGGAGAGGAAGCATTCCTGTGCGAATGGGGTACAACCTATGGATTCCAAGCCTATTTCTGTCAGGATTCGCCTCCACGGAGCCATAAGTTCATGTTCAGACTTTTGCAGCAACTGCTTAGCGTCCAGGTAGGCTAGACTTAACTGAGTAATTTAGACCTATTTCTGAATACATATTATCATTGTAGATTGACATGAGATTTCATGCCTAGACCTTCAGACATGAAATCTGGAGGAATAAGTGTATTATTCTATCTTGTTGTTTGGGGTGGAATTGTTGCATTATGAGTAATGTGATTCGAATACTTGATTCATTATGAATATTAGGATTCTAAATCCTAGGGAGACTAGATTTTGGGTGGGTTCGTGGAACCGTTATTGTTTATGTGTAAAGAGATTGATAGGTCGTATAGATTTTCGGGTTTGGTATGAATGTGGGAAATGGGATGAACAAGGAAGGTACTGAGTTCGTAGTATTAGGAAGTGACTTCCTGGGGATGGACGTATGCTTCTACATAAGTCCAGTATAGAGATTTAACTATATGCGCTTAATTAATTAGGCTGAGATTATTCTTCAGATAGACCTTTAAGGTCGGGATAATGTACCAGGTCAGTTGTAGTTGGTGATGGTTGAAATGTTTTCCAATTACGATATGTGTACATGTTAACTGTTTCATTAGTATTACCTGTACAATTCGTGTTTACGAAATAAGGGAATGAATGTGAAATAATATCTTGTTGTTAATCTCATGCAATGAACTTGTTTTATATGCTTGTTGATTTTACAAGTGTGGTTGTATTCATTGTGTTTGTGATTGGATGATATCTGTGCTTCTTCGGTTGGCTCGGGCACCATGCCTGTTACAGATTATTGGTTGTCTCGGGTACCATGCTTGGTACAGAATATCTATTAGTTGGTTCAGGTACCACGCTTAGTACAGGTTCTATTATGGTTAGCTCGAGTACCACTCCTGGTACATGTTTGATTGTGTTTTTATATGTTGGTTCAATGAGTGAACCGAGTTATTTCTTGTGACATAATTATTTACATGTTGGTCCATGAGTGGCCGGGTGGTTGTGTTTAAATGTTGAGTTGGTTCTTGTTTAGATCCGGATTGCATGTTAAACACTGTAGATGATGTCTTAAGGATCCTTGGGCGGTCCAGTTTACTGGCAAGTTGTGGCATAGCCATAGGTAGCCTGTGTACTTGTGCAGTTGGGTATAACTTATTATTGTAGAGTTATAGTAGTTGACTTGGTTAATGAGTGGTAGTCAAGATTTTGACTGAGCTTGTCAAGTTGATGATTGGAAGTCTTGCTCTTATTCATTGACTTGGAATTTTTGGGTATTATACCTAGCAATAAGAGTATGTTGATAAGGACATGGATTGTGTAACTTTTATATTGAATGTTTCTTCTAAATACTTATATGATATTATATGGTGGATTTGGGTCGACTGATGATGCCTACCAGTATGTATTGTTTGTATTGATACTACTCTTGCTATATCACTTAGTATAGTCTGGTTGCAGGATCAGTGATGTTTTGATCTCCGCTAGCTTCCATTTCTCTCTTTCCTATGGTGGGAGTTGTGTCTTGTTTAACTTTTGTATTCTCTTAAAATCTCTTGTACTTGTTTAGACTAGTTCCTAGGGAGAGTTTTTCATTGTTTTTGTAAAGAACTTTATTATACTAAAAGTTTTTGGTAACTAGTTGTAAATATTAAAGACAATTCTTATATTTCCCTTTTGAATTCCTCATTTTCTGTTTTAATCGGGTGGCAAGACTTCTCCTATATAGGTGTTAGAGTAGGTACCCACATGGCTCGGTAGTTGGGTCGTGACAATTTGATATCAGAGCCTAGGTTACTGGTCTCCCAGTACAAGAGCAAATATCGAATAGAGTCCTGCGGATTGGTGTGCTGACGTCCACATCTAATCTTTGAGAAGCTATGAAGCATTCTAGGAAATTGTTCCACTTCTTTCACTGATTTTTATGTGGTCTACTGCTTGCTTGTAAGGGTTGAGTCCAATTGGTATCTCTTAATTCCAATTGGTACCTCAACGAAGTAAAATAAAATGTCGTTGTCTTTGTCTGAATTGACACAAACAAGGAAAGTTGGAACTGGGAAGGTTCTAATTAGTATCTGGCCTTGGAGGCTATATAAATGCGTGGATGATCGGCTAACGATCATCCATGAGGCGATTAAAGATAATGAACATTACTTGATTTAATGTTGAAACTTGAGACTTGTGATTATTGATAAGTCGGTAATCTACCAACTTAGTGAGCCTTTATCCATGAATTATTGCTATGTTTTGAATAGATTTAGAGGTTCTTATGGCCTTTATTGATGTCTATGCAGGTACTTGTAATCAAAGATGAAAAACAAGGAAATGAACCCAAAAAGAGCTTAAAAGTAGTGAAGTGTGAAGTGATCAAAAAAGATGGAGATTCTACCCTGAGATGCGGTGCCCATGCAACACACACAAGCTGCATTGCAGAACACACCTATACCGCATGGAGCCACAAAATTCACTGAAGAATCTGCTAAGGGGTGCGGTCACTATGCGATGCGCACAATTCATGGTGCGAACTACACTTTCTTCGCATGAGGCCTCCAAATTTAGCTGAAGTCACTGGTCCAACTGAAGACGGTGTGCGATGCGCACACCATGACGTGTGAACTGCGTATTGCATCACACATCACCCGAAGGGCAATTTTATCTAGAAAATTAGTAACATTTTGGGAAAGCATAAAAAGCCAATTTAGGCACAACTGTAAGGAGAATCCTTCAGCTCTGAATATTTCCAAGTAATTCTAGCTTTGAGAACAAGTTTTCCTCTCCAAGAAGAAGAGGGTTTCAATCCATCTTCAATATCTTGGTTAACCATTTGTGTACGAAAACTGAGCTTAGAACTTGAAATTACACTTGAATGAAGAGGAATTTGACTTACCTATTTAGTATATCTCTTTCCTTTAGCATGATTAGCTAATTTCATTTGTCTAGGGATGTGTTGATAATGGGTGCTTGAAAAATGGTTGTAGGTGTTGCTAATTCTTGCTTATAATTTCTTATTTGATATAGGTCTGGTAGTTTCATCAAGTTTTAATCCTAAAATTGGTGGTTGCAAACATTGATTTTCCTTACTTGGCTATGTTGTTGCTTGAAAGAAAATTTCATAGTTTTGAATGTGAAATTACTAGTGGGAACTTGGGCTTCCACCTAGATTGAGGCTAGAGATAACTCATATCAAAGAAATCACCCATTTAAGGGTCTAAGCTAGAGATAGTATGACCTCCCTAAGCTTGATACTGGTTGTTTGTTGTTAAATCGATAGTACTCTAACCGAGATTGTCAGATATATGGTTGTTGATCGAGAGATAAACAATCCATACCCATGACCAAGGCTACCTATGTAAATGATCGATAATAATCATGAATAAGCAATTACCCTATCCCATATTAGAGCCCCATTGGATACACATCCCTAGTCGTCTACTCAAATTTGTACACCCGTTTCACTTTCTTGCTTTGTTATGAATTAAGATTGTTGTGACAGAATCCCAATTCCCCCAATACTTTATTTTCCTATTTTCGAACAGTTACTCTCTTAGTGAAGTCATTTCAATACATTCATCATTGTGCTATCGCCAAGTCTGTGGGTACGACCCCGATACCTGTTGGGTACTTATAAATGTGTTTTTCTTGACGATCGCCAATACCTCCATCTTTGGAGAGTATGTTTGAGAGTTTATCAATTATGTGCATTGGATTACCTATATGACTGTAAATGTGTGAGGTGTAATTGCTTGAAGTACTATGAGTTTGTGGTCAGGGAGAGGTCATAACTTGGTTTTGTGATGGACTTAGTGATTAATTGCTATGTGGTTTAATTGAAAATGTTGTGTTAAATTATGGGCATGAACTCACCATTGGTAAATATGGTAAGGGGATTAAATGAACTGTGACTGTGGGGAAAACTCTGGTTTCAGGACAGTCGGGATTGGTTGGGAACCATGGGGGAAGGGGCTATTCTTGTATGACAGCGGGAATGTGATGTTATGAACAACTTCCAGGTGTGATTCATAACTAATTTTATGATAGTGTGGTGCTAAATTCTTCATTTTGCATAACTGGGATTGGTCTTGAGGTTATATTAAGACCACGATGTGATTTCAAGGGTCAATATTGATAACTGGGAATGGAAATGAGGGGACTTTGCAGAAATTTACAATTTCTGGGCTGTTGTCATTGGGGCCTCCATAGAGGGACTGACCCGCTATGATGATCCCTCTATAGAAAGAATTTCTCTGCTATAGTGGTGTCGCGGTAGCGACGTGCAAGCCGTTATAGCGGGAAGGGAGGGACAAAATCCCTACCCTGTTTTCCTCTGTTTTACTTTTCCTTCCTGGGGTGTTTTAAATTATTAGTTCAGTCAGGAGCTACTATGAGAATAATGGAAATCGCTTAAAAATAACCTAACATGCATATAAGGTTAATAATATTGTTAAGCTAGCATCCATGTATGATAATAAAAGGGAAAAAGAAGGGGAAAGCAATGTATAGTACATACCCCAAATGGGGGCAAAACCCAAAGACAATAAATAGTGTATATAAGTAAGACGGGGAGGTTCCAGCCAGATGCCTCATCACCATCAGGGGCTACGAGAGGGAGGGGGGTCTTCGACCTCAATTCGCTCAGAAAAAAGAATTCTTGCAAGTCCTCTGGCTCAAGCTGGGGGAATTCCCGATCAGGGATGACGCAGCTGAACATGACCTTTATGGTCTTTCACATCCGTGCAAACACACGGTCCCAGGAGCGCCTCTTTCTCTTCTCCTCATCAAGCTCCTTACAGAGCGCTGCATAGTCTTGGGTAGAGGGAGGGGGCTGTGACTCCGGCAGGGGCTCCCTCCATAAATTTCCTAATCGCGGCTAAGTCCTCTTCTAGGCGACTGCTGGAGATTGGAGGCTGGGACTGCGAAGGAGGGGCGGGATCGTCGTCATCACCATCAGTGGCCTTGGCAACCTAGATGCTCTCTGCTTCACTCACCTTCCTCTTATTTTTCCCTTTGGAGGCAACCACTTTCAGCTAGAGAGGGTTAAAGGGGGCATCTATCTCTACCTCCATGTCAGTATCATCCTCGGGCACCCTAACTCGCCTTCACAGTACAGATACTAGACCGGGAAGAAAGGGGACCTTCTTGGTGCCCCGGTAGAAGTCCCTCCACTCAGACACAATATGCGCCCCCCACATTCAGCTAAATGCCCTGTATGGTGAAGGCCACCACCAAAGCCTGAGGGTAAGTCACGTCAGTAAGGTTGCTCGATAGATGGATCCTTCGGGACACCAAGTTCAGCCACCTCCTAGCATCGGCTGTAAAGTATGTGCTCGTGACACCCTCGGTACTGGGCCAGTAGACCAGGTCCATGAACTCTTCTTCTACCAGCGTGTTTCTCATCCATTTAATGTCACACCCTCGAAGCTTGGATTCGTACTTAGCATTCGAAATATGAGGCACTCCTAGCACCTCATTAATGGTCTGGACATCCACGGGGACATCCACTCCTCGAATATGGATAGTGGGGTTGGGGTCATCTGAACGCACGACAGAAAGTATAACATAAACCTCTCTCACCCAGCTCGAACACCCAGAAGGGGGAGCCTCTACCAGTGGGCCCCAACCAAACTCCTGGAGCCTATTATAGAATGCCCCGACATGTTCTGCCACCCCTTTTATAGCAAAGACCAGTTCTCTGGTAGTCCTAGAATCTCTCCTGACTAGCATCACTGGGGAACCTCTCATAAGGTGGGATATGTTCGTGGTTGGCATCCATTGAGTTGTTGAATCTGCAAATTTAGCAAATGGTTTGATTAGAACTCGTAATATGCAAGGAAAAGTGAAATTCAAAGAAAAATCAAATTTTTGACCTTGTCTGGGAGGTACTGCCTGCAGCCTCCCGCTATAACAGGCTGCTTCCCTCTATGGAGATGGTGCTATAACGGGTATTTCTCTGCTATGGCAGAATCATTATAATGGTCTTGCTCTACTATAGCGGCCTTCATCATCCCGATTTTTAAGAGGAGCAACAATGGCGCCTCTTGACCCAAAATTTCATTTTTAACATTCCAAGTTTAGATCAGTGTTTCCAAAGTACCCTACTAGTATTTCATTCAAAAATTTGGACATTATAACTCCTAAAAATTGCCCAAATCGACATTTCCAAAACAAGAACAACCCCCACATTCCCTACCATTTTGGACCTATTTTTTGCCATGAACACCAAAGTTATTATGCCCAGAATGTTGTGGGAGCATTGTAAACGTGAGAGAAACATCCATGCTTCGGGATTCCACCAAGTCAAAACCAAAATTCAAAAACCAACCCAATATCTATTCTATTCACCAAATTCAAGCATAAAATTATTATTATTCGTGCAATGAAGTAGGAAAGGTAAAGTAGTATGATTATTACCTTATTTCTAATGTCGGGAGCAAAGTGGTCGGGAGGGTAAAATGGTGTTTTCGGATGAAATAGGGGTAGAATGGGTTAGAAACCCATTTTTCACTCCTATAAACTGCTATCACCTGATATAGTGAGAGGTTGGCTTCTATAGCAAAATTAATCTTACTATAGCAGGGTCTGGACAATTGAGCAAGGAAAATTTTGGTCGTTTTGTTCATCAATATTTTTGACCAAGTATTTTAGTGAGGCCCCGGGTTACTTGGGCACTCGGAAGGGGTTACTCTATTTTATTTCGTACAACTCAATAAAAGGGATCCCTTGATAGAGCGAGATTGAATTTACTTTTGGTTAGTTGGGTACACTTAAGAGAAAGGAAATCTCAAGATTTTGCGTGAGGTTACAAGTATGCTATCAAGGTAGGGCAATAGGATTCAATGACCGACTCTTTCTTTTTATTCTGCCATAGAAAATCATTTGGGAATGAATAATGGGTAAATTGGTATCTATTGTAATGACCTATTTAGTCGTTATTTAAAGACACCTCGTTACAGGTTGTAGGAATCATTGAAATACGCTATCAAAGTTAATTGGGGTGACACGATGAAAAAAATTGAAATTTGAAATTTTGCTCGGGCTGATGTCATCCTGCTATAGTGGGAATTTTTGTGCTATAGCACCGCTACTGTAGAGGCCGACATGCCGCTATAGCAGAGTGATGGAACTAGTAGCTAAAAATATGGATTTTATATTAAGACTCCCCTCATCAGTTGAAAAAGGGATGAGGGATGCTCCAAAAACCCTCCTAGGTTGCTCCAAAGCTTGGGAGCAATGGAGAGGAAGTATTCCCATGTGAATGGAGTATAACCCATGGATTCTAGGCCTCTTTCTATTAGAATTCACCTCCACGAAGTCAGAAGTTCATGTTCAGACTTCTGCAGCAGCTGCTTGGCGTCTAGGTAGGCTAGTCTTAACTGAGTAGTTTAGACCTATTTCTGAGTACATATCATCATTTTAGATTGATGGGATATTTCATGCCTAGGCCTTCGGGCATGGAGTCTGGAGGAATAAGTGTATTGTTTTATCTTGTTGTTTGGGGTAGAATTATTACGTTATGAGTAATGTGATCCTAATACTTGATTCATTGTGGATATTAGGATTCTAAATTCTGGGGAGAATAGATTTTGGGTGGGTTCGTAGAACCGATATTATTTATGTATAAAGGGATTGCTAAGCCGTGATTGGTTTTTGGGTTTAGTATGAATGTGGGAAATGGGATGAACAAGGAAGGTACTGAGTTCGTAGTATTAGGAAGTGACTTTCTGGGGACGGGTGTATGCTTCTATGTAAGTCCAGTATGGAGATTTAAGTATATGTGCTTAATTGATTAGGCCAAGGTTATTCTTTGGACAGGCCTTCAAGGTCGGGATAATAAACCATGTCAGTTGTAGTAGGTAATGGTTGAATTATTTTCCAATTACGATATGTGTACATGTTAACTGTTTCATTAGTATTACCTGTACCATTAATGTTTAGGGAATAAAGGAATGAATGTGAAATGATATCTTGTTGTTAATCTCATGCAATGAACTTGTTTTATATGCTTGTTGGTTTTACAAGTGTGGTTGTATTCATTGTTGTCATGACCCGATTTCTCAGGTCATGATGACACTTACAACCCCCCAGTAGGCGAACCAATTCTTGTAGCCTGAAACGGTTAGTAATGGGCTACTACCTAACCAATATGCACAATAAGCAGAAAATAAGCAGAAGCAAAATATAAAGATAAGACAATGCGGAAGCAAATAATCCAAAAAAATACATAATGAAACTACTCCAACCCCACGACTTGGTATCGACAATACAGAAGCTTCTAATAGAATACAAGTGCTAGAAGTAACAAAATGATAAGTACAACTGTCTCTGAATATACGAAAAGTAACAGTACAAAAGATGAGAGGTGGTCAAGCCCCGGTCATCAGGCGCTCACCCTAGTCTCGAAGATCCAAAAGCTGCACAAGTCTCCAATGCGATCAACGACGAAGCTCAACTAGTATCTGCACCAGAAAGATGCAGAAGGATAGTATGATCACCAATTGCAAAGGAACGGGTACCCAGTAGGCATCATCAGCCGATTGAGCGCATATAAGATATAAAAGCAGTAACAAGCAGAATACAAGAAAGTAGTCACGGAAGTAAGGAAGAAGCACAAGGAACTAGCACAAAGAGTAATCAACCAAGAGTTACAAGTATACATGCTAGCACAAAACATATACATAACACAGAAACACAGGTTTCAGGAAGAAGAACACACCTGGAATCCTTGCAACAATAGAATATAAAAAGCAGAGAGTTTGGAAACATGGTGGTATACTGATAACCTCAAGTAAGAAGGGAAATAAGGAGAGCAATCCAACATAATCAACTAAAAGCCATAAAAGATAACTAAAACACACTAAACACCAATTCACAAGATAAGCATGTACTGAGATCCATCCCATAATTTACAACTTAGAATGGAATAACTAAACCACTAGAACTACGAGTTTCTACTCAGAATCAAGATAAATAACAATACCCGATAAACCACAACCGCTCGGGAGGACCCACAATGGAGCCTCACAGATAAAGTACTCACTAGGCCTTCCGTACTCAAGCCCAAAATGTGGAGCCTCGACAGACTAAAACTTACCATCCATAAGAACGAAGGACCCTAACTAGCTCAATGAAATGACAAGAGTAATATAATCTACCTACAGTCCCAACGGCCGCCCATACAACCGAGGAATGCAATCAAGTGAAAACAAACCCTTCGGCCACCCATACAATCAGAGCGTACACTGAACACACAACAAACAAGGGTGGAATCTGAGTGTGATATGTATGATGATGATAATGATGGAACCAATAATAGTAACTCTGTATGCACCTCCCCCGGTACTCCGGCAGGAGGACCCATGGTGGGACGTACCCGTTATACACCATACGACACCATATACCCCTCCTCTGACACATTCGGCCCTTTGGCCAGGTCCTGGAATGGCAGGGCCCATGGAGGTCCCTGATCACATATAGTAACGAATGCGAAATCTCAGAGAATCAGAACCTCAAAGTATATGGCCGGAATTGAACCGGGTATAAAACAGTAGTAGTAATCTCAAAAGACCCTCTCAAAGGGTGACCGAAGTATACTCGGGTCTAAATCAGTGATAAAAGTCTCAATAACCCTCTCAAAGGCTGCCCAAAGCATATCCGGGTCTAAATTAGTAATAAAAAAATCAAGCCTAGTACTCTGCCCTGCCGAGCCTAGTATCAGTAGGAAATCAAGTCTAGTGCTCTGCCCTGTCGAGCCTAGTATTAGTAGGAAATTAGGTGTGAAATCATCCAAATCCTATTTTATCATCATTTATACTGAAAATGGGTCCTCGAGGCCATGCAAGGTTTAGAAAGTCATCTATAGTAGGCCCGAAGCCAAAATAGTGATAAAACATGCAAGGAAAAACCTTTTTCATGAATGATATGCTCGCACACAAATATAAATTAGCCCAACGGGTCAAAAACATTCCTACCGGCCTTATATAGGCCCAACAGCTCTACAACAGACATAAGCAGCCTAGAATAATATCTCTATGTTCGAGACTCGCGGACATTCTCAAATAACCTATCTATGTTTCAGAGAATACAAGGCCACACAGGACCACAAGGGTAATATACAATACTACACGAATACTACAATCATCGTATAAAATAAACGGACAAAAAAGATGGGCAAGGTTTGGGGTACCAAACTAAAACAACCCACCCAAGGATACTAATTAATGCAGTTATAGCCTATATACGCAGAGTCTAGGTAGGGAAAGCCATAACCTACCTGTCATCTGACGAACAACATCGTCCAGGCTCGAACTGCTCCAAGAAGCTCCAAATCGTGAAACCACTATCAATACAATAATACATACGTCAAAGCAAGACTAACGATACCCATATTGCTATAATAATAGCCGGGTTGAAATTCGAGTCACAAATGAGCCTGTGGGCCTCGTGATCCGAAACCAGAAACAAAAAATACACATGTGTTCCTTACCATCCTGGGAGCACATGCTCAAAATTTGAGCAAAAACGGACAACAATTGGGGCTCAAAACAGCCTGCTCAAGCCAAGAATTAAAGATGGAATTTCAAGGAATAAATTTGGAAATTGGGCAAGAAAGCTTACCACAATGCGAGAAATTACGCCAAGGGGGTAAATTGAGCGAGCCCACAGTCATGCAACCACAAACGGGCCAGATTCTACAATAATCCCAAGCTTTTGGAAATGAGCAACAATGGAGGTTTTTTATAAAAACAAGAGAAGAAAAGGTTGGGGAAGAAGACTTACCAATTGTTGACGAAGCATGGATAATCGATGAACAAAGGTTTCCACAAGGTTGGGAACTGTTTAGAGCAATTTAGAGAGAGTTTTAGGTGCTTTAGAGTTGAGGGATTTGAAGAATAATGGATGGAAAAATGTATGGGCACAACTTAAATTGCTGCTGGCCTAGGTCTTCGCGAACGCGGCCAAGCGTCGCCTACGCGAAGAGAAAAATGGGCGGCTAGCCAAATGCCCTTCGCGAACGCGGCCAAGGCCCGCGAACATGAAGAACAAAGCTGGGGCAGCTGAAATTTGCCCTATGCAAACGCGGCTAACTCCCCGTGTTCGCGATGAAAAAAAAGGCTATGACAGCAACCAGCTGTCAAGGGCATATTTTTCATACTTTGGGTCTCTAGGAACGCATCCGGGGTCCCGCGAACACAAACGACCTGAGTTATTTGACTAGAAATGACATTTCAGATCCAATGGAATCAATGAAAATTCCATCGGAGGTCGATTTAATAAAAAGTGGACCCCACGCCCAAAATTAACCTTATCAACTATTTCCAAAATGGAACCCAATGGCCGAAATCAAGTTCGGAAGCCTTGGGACCCAAACCAATGGTCCCTCTAGCCTAAACTCGACATTCCAGAGCTAACAGTGTTGACGGACGAATGTTGACCAAAGTCAACCAAACAAGCCCAACTGGCCTGAGAACACAGAACGAGAGAGAATTCCAAGTTGAAAAGCTCCTAGACCCCGACCAAAGGTCCCACTAGACCATAGTCCACGCTCCAGAGCTAACGAAACTATCGGAATCCAATTCCGAGCATGATAGCTAAAAATGTTGTCTGAAGTCAACGATTTCCAGAGTCTAAATCTCTAAAACAAGGAATGGCCAAAAAGACCAAACAAATGGCCCGGGCACCGAACTACCGGTCCTAGCAAGCCATAAATGAATTGGAGCCGCTACAGGCAAGTTAGTACAAGAAAGGAAAAAATGCATAAATCACCAGAAGGGTCATTACATCATCCATTACTAAAAAGACTTTCGTCCTCGAAATTCAGGGAAAGAAGGAAACACTAGAGATTTAAGAACAGCGGATACAAAGCCCGCAATACTCTCTCGTACAACCCGAGTAGCCTCCATGACCGGACGACACCTAATAGAACAGAACCAAAAAAAGCAACCAAGCCTTAACTACTTACTAGCCAAGCTAGATTTCAACCTCCAACTCCAAAACTCCAAAGATCTGCCAACCCAAACTGAACCTCAAGAATCTCAATCGGAAAGCACCGACACAACACCGAAACCAGAGAAGCAAGGCGATCAACACACAGAACTCGAATCTTCAAAACCACAACTAAATTTATCAGAAAAGCCTTCAACCCAGAACTCTAACTCATGAACCCGCTGATCCGCAAAACCCTTTAATTCTGAACTGAATCCCTTTGTACCGCAAATAGGAAGTCGCATACAATTCAAACACTCAAACCATCTTCGAAGCATAAACTGAGACACTGGGGATCCATAGTTCCCATTTATACTCTACTACGAATGTAGTCACCCATTTTATTCAAACTCTTTTCAAGCCAAGATATAGGCTACTAACCTTTGCCATCCAAGATAACAACCCATAGCATATCATTGAAAACTAAAGTTACCTGCCCGACTGACCATCAACCAAAAAACAAACACTTTTGCTAACATCAAACTCGCTAATTGAACCCAACAGAATAACCCATCTGAACCCTAATGAAGTTTTCAAACCAGGGTTAGGAAAGGCATGAATGAACACCCTGTGTTGATGAAAAAACTTCCAAACTATAAAACAAACAAAGTCAACCTCGCTGAACCGCACCAAATCTGAATCAACTGAAAATGAATGAACCAGGGAAACCTGCCGAAAAGATCCAAACCAAACTAAGACCCTACAAGGAGTGTGGTAAGCCTACCACAAAGTCCGTAATCATCAGTTGAGCTCTCAAATCTAAGAAATACTGTTGCTACTCTGAATACTCGAACACCATTTGTATTTGAAATTTCTTTACAAATCTCAACTCAGGAAGGAGCCTACCATACCAATAATATCAATTCAAAACACCCCGTAGGCAAAGGAAAGGGTGTCTGAAGTCCAAGGTCGCCATCTAGCTATAGAAATTTTGCATAACCCATCAACTCACCTCTTTGGTTCGAATCAACTGCTCTATGGCATCAGCACACAAACAAACCATCCCGATGCATACCACATACCAAACTTTTAGTCCATACTGGTCGAGTCCAACCAATACTGTAACCCCGCATAAAAGATAACCCTTGAAGAACCAACTAAGCAAGCTATTAAACTCTCTCCAAACGAAGGCGTCCATCAGTCTCAAGGTACCATTAGAACCCAAAATATCCTCACTAATCTTAACCTGCACAACCTGATCACACATAACATACAACCGCTGATTCTCAAACTTACGCCACTAAACCTGCCCAACCAAGGTAGAATGGACCTCATTCTTGCCAAGAACACCATTGAGATCTGGAATGTCCAGCGTAATCCAATAGTTATCCAAGGACTGGATGTCCAAGGCCAACAACTACTCTAAAACCGAAGGAAAAAAGCTAAGTTGCCCACACCCACTGCCTTACGACACAAAGATGATGCAATCAAAGAGAAGCTTCCACGAACCTTCTGATGTAACCTGTTGGTCTACCATTCTAAACCCAAAATCTAATTTACTAACCAATGCCTCTGTCGAACCCTGATGCCGCCAATGAACACTTAGGAATCAAAGGCAACTAGGCTCTGAATATGCAAGTTGCTCAATTCATAGATTCTACTGAACCTTAAACAAATCGAAGGAAAAGCCACTGCAATCTATAGACGATCGAATCAAATCACCAACACACAACCCAAAGTGGACCTCAGTCATCACCTCAGTCAACTACTAAAATACATAAGCACAAATAAAGAGTCATCTCCCTCCTTTTTCAACTAAACAAAACCTTTCCTTAGCATATATCAAACCTTACAAACTCCTTCTCAAATAAAATCTGGAGCCATTCCCTTATCTCTCACATCTATATTGTCAAAACTCAATAAGGCAGGATAAGAATGGGCTGGATGCCCAATTTACCCAAAATGCTACAGTCAACACTTAGCCGAAAAGCCAAAGCCAAAACTCGACTACAATACCACAATCAAAAGCTCAACCAGAGGGCTACGATTAAAATTCATTCCAATTGGAACCGGGAAAAATGATAAGACAACCCAACCGGACAAGAAACTGAGGGAGACTATGGGAACAACCCACATACCTGCCAACCTCCTAAACCAACCAAATAAAAACAGTCAATTCTAACCACCTGAAAGACAAAACCAATCTACACACGCTAGCATAACTGACACCACTCAACTTAAGACAAAGCTCAAACTCTGGCACAACCACCCGTAACACCAAACCAACACAAGAACTTCTAGCAATGCTAGGAAGTAGCCTAGGAAACAACCATCTAGGACCGCTCAAAAAGGAAAGACTCAACATAAATTTAGAGCCACCGCGAAACATGAAACAAACCCAACCAAAAATAGACTAACAAGAACTACTCACGAGTTACAACTCCGGGTAAAACACCTCACAAGCATAACTCACCCCCCATCCACTACTAAGGAATAAACTACCAAGAAAACAATGCATAAACACTACAACTCAGGTAGCCAAACAACTAAACAAGTAGCAGGTAGGAGTATAAGCAAAGAAATAATAGAAGGGAAGGAATCGCAATGCGAGCATTACTATCACAAGCTGAAGGTAACAAGAGTCTTACCTGGAGCAACGATATCAGGAACTTCTACCTCGGACCCACTAAGAGGGGCATCGAACTGACAGTGTCTGACACTGGCCGGAGTAGTCGAATCTGAAGGCTCTATCATCCCTCGATGGGGACAGTCTCTAGAATAATGACCAATCACCCCACAACTATAGCAACCCAAAAAAGCCCTACTCCAACTCATGGTGTCTGTCAACTCCGGATGGATGCCTAAACCACCATAGCCTTGCTGTCTATCCTGACCCTGCTGACTATAAAGTGGGACTGTGGGGCAATCCCTAACCAAGTGCCCATGCTCTCTGCACTGATAACAAACTTTACCAAGTGGAGCCTAACAAGATGATCCCACTGGGCCTGACCGGCCACCACGGCCTGCACACTCTGAAGGCAAATCCTGAAGAATATGATCTGTACCCTGCCTAAAATGCTCAATATGCCCTACACAACCACTCTCTGGAACCCGTGGAGCAACTGAAACCGTCCTGGTAGATAAGAAGCAGTGGAACCTATCTCTGGTGGAGAATCCCCTACCTCAAGTCTAAGAACCTCGAGAACTGTCCTGGAGATGACGTTTCTTAGCACTACCTCCATAAGCCTCACGGCATAAAACCTCAATAGCCCAAGCATGATCCACTACCTGAAGGAAGGTCATCCCAACTTTAACCAAATGCTCGGTCGCCAAACGGAGCGGTGAAATCAAACCTCTAACAAAGCTCTGAACCCTATTAAACTCTGATGGCACAGACCTAGCAGTACGCCTAACCATCTCATGAAATCTCGCCTTATAGTACAATACCGATATACAACCCTACTGAAGAACTGTCATCTCAACCCTAACTGAAGCACCACTCGTAGAACCGAGTACTAAAACACCCACTAGAGAACTCAGAGTTCTAGAGACCATGTCCTGAAGAACTGGGGTCACTTTAAATCTAATCGGAGGCTGGGCTGGCCCCACACCCCCTATCTAATGCGGTAAACTCTCACTATGAAGCCCTAGCACTGACGGAAGCACTGAAGCAATAGGCACATAAGCCTCGACACTAACCGCTATTGAACTTGTCTTAGGAATCTAAGAAAGAATGAAACAATCGAAGTTTAAAAGTCAATAGAGCCAGGAACTCATGATAAGGAGCCAAGAATATGGAACTCTTCCTAACAATGCCCTGTAGCCTTCCGCAAATAGGATACAGACGTCATCATACCAATCCGCGAGACTCTACTTAGACACTTGCTTTTGTACCACGACACCAGTGAACCTAGAGCTCTGATACGAAGTTGTTACGACCCAATTTCTCAGATCATGATGGTACCTACAACCCCCCAGTAGGAAAACTAATTCCCATAGCTCAGAACGGTTAGTAATGGGCTACTACCTAACCAATACGCATAATAATCAGAAAATAAATGGAAGCAGAATATAAAGTTAAGACAATGCGGAAGCAAATGACCCGAATAAATACATAAGGAAATTACACCAACCCCACGACTTGATATCGATAGTACAAAAGCTTCTAATAGATATACAAGTGCTAGAAGTAAAAAAATGATAAGTACAACTGTCTCTGAATATACAAAGAGTAACAACATAAAATATGAGAGGTGGTCAAGCCCCGATTTTCAGGCGCTCACCCTAGTCTCGAAGATCTAAAAGCTGCACGAGTCTCCAATGCGATCAACTGCGAAGATCAACTAGTATCTGCATCAGAAAGATGCAGAAGTATAGTATGAGCACCAATTGCAAAGCAACGGGTACCCAATAGGCATCATCGGCTGACCGAGCGCATATAAGATATAAAAGCAGTAATAAGCAGAATACAAAAAAGCAGTCATGGAAGCAAGGAAGAAGCACAAGGAACTAGCACAAAGAGTAATCAACCAAGAGTTACAAGTATACATGCTATCACAAAACATATACATAACACAGAAACACAGGTGTAAGGAAGAAGAACGCACCTGGAATCCTTGAAATAATAGTATATAAAAAGGAGAGAGTTTAGAAACATGGCGGTATACTGGTAACCTCAAGTAAGAACGGAAAGAAGGAGAGCAATCCAACATAATCAACTAAAATCCATAAAAGATAATGAAAACACACTAAACACCAATTCATACGATAAGCATATACCAAGATCCATCCCATAATTTACAACCTAGAATAGAATTACTAAACCACAAGAACCACGAGTTTCTACTCAGAATCAAGATAAAGAACAATACCCGATAAACCACAACCACTCGGGAGGACCCGCAATGAAGCCTCACAGATAAAGGAATCACTAGCCCCTCCATACTCAAGCCCAAAACATGGAGCCTCAACAGACTAAAACTTACTAATCCACAAGAACTAAGGACCCTAACAAGCTTTATGAAATGACATGAGTAATATAATCTACCTACAGTCCCAACGGCCGACCATACAACCGAGGAATGTAATCAAGTGAAAACAAACTCTCTAGCCGCCCATACAATCAGAGCGTACACCGAACACACAGCAAACAAGGGTGGAATTCGAGTGTGATATGCATGATGATGATAATGATGGAATCGATTATAGTAACTTTGTATGCACCTCCCCAGTACTCCGACAGGAGGACCCATATGGGACGTACCCGCTATACACCATCTGACACCGTATACCCCTCCTCCGGCACGCTTAGCCCTTTGGCCAGGTCCTGGAACAGCAGGGCCCATGGAGGTCTCTGGCCACATATAGTAATGGAATGTGAAATCTCAGAGAATCAGAACCTTAAAGTACGTGCCTAGAATTGAATCGGGTCTAAAACAGTAGTATTAATCTCAAAAGACCCTCTTAAAGGGTGTCCGAAGTATACTCGGGTCTAAATCAGTGATAAAAGTCTCAATAACCCTCTCAAAGGGTGCCCAAAGCGTATCTGGGTCTAAATCAGTAATAAAAAAATCAAGTCTAGTGCTCTATCCTGCCGAGCCTAGTATCAGTAGGAAATCAAGTCTAGGGCTCTGCCCTGTAGAACCTAGTATCAGTAGGAAATTAAGTGTGCAATCATCTAAATCCCGTTTTATCATCATTTATACTAAAAATAGGCCCCCGGGGTCATGCAAGGTTTAGAAAGTCATCTATAGTAGGCCTGAAGCCAAAACAATGATAAAACATGCAGGGAAAAACTTTTTTTATGGATGATATGCTCGCACACAAATATAAATTAGCCCAATGGCTCACAAATATTTCTACCGGAGATGCACAGGCCCAAAAGCTCTACAGCAGACATAACCAGCCTAGAATAATTTCTCTATATCCAGGACACACGAACATTCCCATATAATCCACCATCTATGTTCCAGAGTCAATACAAGGCCACAGGACCACAAGGGTAATATACAATACTATGTGAATACTACAATCAGCGTATGAAATAAATGGACAGAAAATACGGGAAAGGTCTGGGGTACTAACCTAAAACAACCCACCGAAGGATACTAATTAATGCAGTTATAGCCTATATACGCAGAGTCTAGGTAGGGAAAGCCATAACCTACCTGTCATCCGACGAATAGCTACGGGGACGTCATTGTCCAGGCTCGAACTGCTCCGAGAAGCTCCAAATCACAAAACCACTATCAATACAATATTCTATACGTCAAAACAAGACTAATGATATCCATATTGCTATAATAATAGCCGGGTCAAAATTTGGGTCACAAACAGGCCCATGGGCCCCATGACCTGAAACTGGAAACGAAAAACACAAATGTGTTCCTTACCATCCCAGGAGCACATGCTCAAAATTTGAGCAGAAATGGACAACAATACAGGCTCAAAACAGCCCTCGGAAGCCAAGAATTAAAGATGGAATTTCAAGGAATAAATCTGGAAATTGGGCAAGAAAGCTTACCACAATGCGAGAAATTATGCCAAGGAGGTAAATTGAGCGATCCCACGGTCATGCAATCACAACCGGGGTAGATTCTACAAGAATTCCAAGCTTTAGGAAATGAGCAACAATGGAGGATTTTTAGAAAAACAAGAGAATAAAAGGTTGGGGAAGAAGACTTACCAATTGTTGATGAAGCACGAATAATCGTTAAACAAAGGTTTTCTCAAGATTGGGAACTGATTAGAGAAATTTAGAGAGAGTTTTAGGTGCTTTAGAGTTGAGGAATTTGAAGAATAAAGGCTGGAAAAATGTATAGGCACAACTTAAATAGTTGTTGGCCCAGGCTTTCGCGAACGCGGCCAAACGTCACCTACGCGAAGAGCAAAATGGGTGGCTGGCCAAATGCTCTTCGCGAACATAGACAAGGACCATGAATGTGAAGAACAAAGCTGGGGAAGCTGAACTTTGCCATATGCGAATGCGTCCAACTCCCTGTGTTCGCGATGAACAAAAAGGGCTATGACAACAACCAGCTGTCAAGGGCAGATTTTTCACACTTTGGGTCCCCAGAAATGCATCTGGAGTCTCGCAAATACAAATGACCTAAGCTATTCGACTAGAAATAGTGTTCCAGATCTAATGGAATTGACAAATATCCCATTGAAGGTTGATTTAAGGAAAAGTAGGCCCCACACGCAAAATCAACATTTAGCCAACTATTTCCAAAATGGAACCCAATGGCCAAAATTAAGTCTGGAAGTCTTGGGACCCGAACCAATGGTCCCTTTAGCATAAAATCGACATTCTGGAGCTAATAGAGCTGACAAAATTTTCATCTGAGGTTGTCTTCTCCAAATATTGACCAAAGTCAACCAAATAAGCCTAACTGGCTTGAGAACACAGAATGAGAGAGAATTCCAAGTTGAAAAGATCCTGAATCCCGACCAAAGATACCACTAGACCAAAGTCCATGCTCCAAAGCTAACGTAACTATCAGAATTCAATTCCGAGCACGATAGCTAAGAATTTTGACTGAAGTCAATGATTTCCAAAGTCTAAAGCTCTAAAACAAGGAACGGCCAAAAAGACCAAACAAATATCTCGAGCACCAAACTTTCGGTCTCAGCAAGCCATAAATAACTTGGGACTACTACAGGCAAGATCTAACAGTACAAGAAAGGCAAAAATACATAAATAACTGGAAGGGTCATTACATTTGTGTTTGTGATTAGATGATATCTGTGCTTCTTTAATTAGCTCAGGTATCATGCCTGGTACAGATTAATGGTTGGCTCGGGTACCATGTGTAGTACAGGATATCTATCGGTTGCCTTGGGTACCACGCTTTGTATGAGTTCTATTATGGTTGGCTCATATACCACGCCAGGTAAATGTTTAATTGTGTTTCTGTGTGTTGGTTCCATGAGTGAACCGGGTTATTTCTTATGATATAATTATTGATATGTTGGTCCATGAGTGGCCGGGTGGTTGTGTTTAAATGCTGGATTGGTTCTTGTGTAGACCGAGATTGCATAATGAACACTGTAGATAATTTCTTAGGGATCCTTGGGCGGTCCGGGTTACTGGCAAGTTGTGGCATAGCCATAGGTAGCCTGTGTACTTGTGCAGTTGGGTATAATTTATTATTGTAGAGTCATAGTAGTTGACTTGGTTAATGAGTAGTAGTCAGGGTCTTGACTGAGCTTGTCAGGTCGATGATTGGAAGTCTTGCTCTTATTCACTGACTTGGACTGTACATGCCTGTTAAAGTGTTCTGAGATGTGTCTAGTAAGGAGGTTGAGTTAGGGTGGCTAAGTGAGAGTGGAAAACTGGCTAGTAGGGGTAGTTAGCAAGGTTTTACTTTGGGGTTAGAATCAGTAAAGTAATTTCAGTGTTGGTAAGACGTGTAGGCTTGAGAAGTCTTAATGTTATAGGGGGTCAGGTTATGATCAGGATAGAAGGATGGAATGGCTTTTAAGGGTGGAGTTGGTAGCAGAGTGAGGTAGGAGGTTTGGGAAAGGTTGTAAGGAGTTCGTGGGTACTATACCTTACAGTAAGAGTATATTGATAAGGACCTACATTGTGTAACTTTCATATTGCATGTTTCTTCTGAATATTTACATGATATTATGTGGTGTATTCGGATCGACCAATGATGATTACCAGTACGTGTTGTTTGTACTGATACTACTCTTTCTATGCCACTTGGTATAGTCTGGTTGCAGGATCAGTGATGTTTCTTAGGTGAAGATGATGGTGATCTCCAGCATCTTCCATTCCTCTATTTCCTATGGTGGGAGTTGTGTCTTGTTTAGATTTTGCATTCTCTTAGAAGATCTTGTACCTATTTAGACTAGTTTCTAGGGAGGGTTTTTTATTGTTTTTGTAAAGAATTTTATTGTACTAAAATATTTTGATAACTGGTTGTAAATATTAAAGACAATTTTTATGTTTTCCTTTTGAATTCCGCATTTCCTGTTTTAATCGGGTGGCAAAGGTTCTCCTATCTAGGTGTTAGAGTAGCTGCCCACATGGCCCAGTAGTTAGGTCATGAAAAGATTGCAAGTCAAATAAACTTTAAGCTTACCAAGATGCATCCATCCATGTCACTTGATAAATATTTCTACGTCAGCATACTTTAATAAACGTAGAATTCAGATCCTCATAATCTTTTATAATAGTGCGCACTATATTGTATTAAAAGATATCATCGATGATATATCATTAATATCGGTTCACAATAGGACATAACTTATTGAGATCTCATAACTTTATATTTTTTAGGTACCTGAACCTCTCATGAGGTTTCATAAAGTGTTATGTCATAGGCTCTTTAAGAGCATATTGCCTCTTTATTTATGATTATTTTCTCCTTTCCTATTTCAAGGATTAGTGCAATTGAAACCGATTGGTCTATCATGCTTTCTAATGCATCGAATAAGAAAGGACTGACGAATCGGATGCGCTCGCCCAGCGAGAAAGGCCCTGACCCTGCCAACGCCAACCAAGTATCAAAAAGAAAGAAGAGAAAGAAGAATAGGTCCCTGCCTAGTGGTTTTGGAATAGATCATTGCTCCCGGTTTTTCAATCATTTGATAACCAGAGTCATTCTTTGATAAATGATGTAGACTTTATCCTTCAGGGACATTCAATAGGAGCATTTGTAGCTAACTATGAAATTAATTTTGGGTCAATAAATACTTCTAGCATTGACTTGAATTATCTTTTGAATGAGGATAATACTGATGATAATTCATAACTATTTTATAGATGCTTATTCTCTCCTCTTTATGTTAGAAAAGCTAACATACATCCTCTATCTTCTTTGAGGAATCCATCTTTGTGCACTATTATATATCCATTAATTATATAACACATATTAAAAGCAATTAGATGAAAAATATTTGGTTCCTGGCCCTGAACCAATTGAGAGAAAAATTAATCATAATTTATTGGTTTGAATGCAAATAAATGCTATTTCCACGATCTAAACTGCCACGAGTGGCACCCACACTAAATCACCTGTGGGAGAACCAATTATCCAAGCCAACACTTAAACAACTAAGCAGCTAAAAACCAATTTGCATTAATTAAAGCCAAGATTTATAACAAAAATAGTTAATAGAAAAACTTGCGGAAATAATCCCCATAGAATATGAAAGTCCTGTATCAAAACATCTAACATAATCTAGAATACAGGAATGCAACCCCAAACAAAAGGAATCTAAGTCCGAACAACGGACTAGAAGGAGTAGATGAATCCATGATAGCCCGGAAGAAGCAGCTCACCCTTAGATTCAGGAAACGCCCGTGTCACAACTGAGGTCACGCAACAGCCGTCGTAATAGGCCCTGTACTCAACAAAAGAAGAGTAAGTGCAGAATCAGTAGACAAAAATAATAGTGTACTGATAGGATCATCGGTCAGCTCCATACATACAAAATATGAACATATAATTATAACTTAGTAACATAGGACAACACATGTATAACCCAAGTCAATGAATATAAACAAGACTCTCAGTCATCAACCTGACTTAACAACTACATGAGACTTGTCCCAAATTACAACTACAACAATATATGCGATTCCACACACTTTTCAAGTAACTCAGACCACCCAAGGATCCCTAAGACATTATCTACAGTGTTTAACATACAATCCCAGTCTATACAAGAACCATCCCAGCATTTAAACACAACTATCTGGCCACTCATGGACCAACATGTAATAATTAAATCACAAGAAATGAACCCAGTTCACTCATGGAACCAACACAAAGAAGCACTACTAAATATGTACCAGGCGTGGTACCCGAGTCAACCATAATAGAACCTATACTAGGCATGGTACCCGAGCCAACCGATAGATATTCCATACCAGGCGTGGTACCCAAGCTAACCAATGAACTGTACCAGACGTGGTACCTAAGACAATCAAAAATCACATACATCACAACAATCACAACCACAATGAAATAACCCACACTTGTAAAACCAACAAGTATTTAAGAAAAGTTCAATATATGAGATTGAAAATCGGACATCATTAACATTCATTACATTATTCCCTAAAATACGTAAATGTACAGGCAATACTAATGTAATAGTTAACATGCACACATAACATAATTGGGAAATAATTTAACCATCACCTACTTTGAATCAAGCCCGAATACTTTATTGTACCTGAGCCTTCCCGTTTCGTGAAGCTTTAGCTTGATCTTGATCTAAAAACAATAACATCAACACAAAATCAACTCCAAATGCCCTAAATATTTTTGGATTATATCTTAATCCCAAACCCTAGGCCAATCTCATGATCATTCCACCCAACCCAAGGCTTTGCCACCAATAATTCTCCTAGAACTACCAATTTTATAGTTACACTAGCGAATTATGACAATTTAATCATGAATAAACAGTTTATAAACAAAACCCAAGGTTTCTACACCCAACAATCCTTATTACACCATATTTTCCATTTTAGGTCAAGCCAAACCCTCCCCAAGGCCTATAACTATCGATTCTAAGGTATAGAAATTGGAGTACTAGATTAGGGGAATAAATTACTTACCTTTACAAAGAATCTTGGTGGAAAATTGATGGAAATTTGCCCAAATCGCCTCTGCCCTTCCCCAAAGCATTCTTGAGAAATAATGAATATTTTTGGGGAAGTTTATGCATTTATAGTGACTTATATCGCTATAGTGGCCCAATCCTTCTATAGAAGAATAGCCGTAGTAGAAGCCGCCCGCTATCGCAGGGTTGACCGCCTTTGACTCTCGCTATAGCGGGAATTTCTACGCTATACCAGTGTCACAATAGCGGTGTGTCACCCACTATAGTGGATGACACAGGACAAAAACTCGAGAATTCTCCCAGTTTTTCTCATTTCGCAATACACCTTCAAACCTTGACGTTCCATACCAACCCCTTTACGTCAAGTTTGATATGAGGAGTTCTACTCACCCAAAATCACTTTCAAAAAGTTCTATGGACTCTTTAACGCCTTAGCTAATAGAAAATCTAGCTCGAAGTTAAATATTTCACCCAATCCTTTCCTGGATTATCCTAGACTTCACCTTGATTGGATTTTGTCTAAGCCTAGCCTATCCTAAAATTTCAACTCCCCAACTCAAAAGTTTTCTCACCCAATTTATTTTATGATTAGCTCACCCATAACGACAAGAATGGTCTTTAGAACAGATACCAATTTACCCATCGTTCATCCCCAAATAATCAAACAAGAAAAATATGAGCTAAAATGAGAAGAAGGTAGTACCTAATCCTCAAACAAGTAAGGGTACTTATCCTGTATGTACTTCTTAGTTTCTCAAGTGGCTTTCTCAACCAGATAATGCTTCCATTGAACCTTCACCGATCTGATTTCCTTCATCTTCAACTTCTGGATATCCCGATCAAGAATAGCAACTGGCTCCTCCTCATACTGAAGGTCCTTATCTATCAAGACTGAACCCCACTTGATAATGTACTCCCCATCTCTATGGTATCTCTTCAGCATAGATACATGGAAAACTGGATGAACCCTAGATAAACTGGGTGGCAATGCTAACCGGTAAGCTACTGGGCCCATATTTTTTAGAACCTCAAATGGACCGATATACCGAGGGCTAAGCTTACCCTTCTTACCAAACCTCATTACCCCTTTCATCAATGACACCTTCAACAGAACTTGTTCACTAACCTAAAAAGACATGTCCTTTACCTTGCGATCAACATACTCCTTTTATTTGCTCTGGGCTGCCAACAACTTGGTTTGGATACCTCTAACCTTTTTCTGAGCTTTCTTTACCAAATCAATGCCCAAAGGCTTCACATCACCTACCTTGAACCACCCTATGGGTGATCTACATCCCCTCCCATAAAGTGCCTTAAATGGTGCCATATCAATACTGGAGTGATAACTATTGTTGTATAAGAATTCACACAACAGTAAGGACTGATCCCAATGGCCCTCAAAATCAATCACACATGCTCTCAGCATGTCCTCTAGCACCTGAATCGTCCTCTAGGCTAAAAGTGAGCTGGGTACCCAATTCTTCATGTAACTTGCCTCAGAACTTAGAAGTAAACTGCGTACCTCTGTCTGAAATAATGGAAAGGGGCACCCCATGCAACCTCACTATTTCTTTGACGTAGATCTTGGCCAACTGCTGGGAGTTGTAATCCACCTAGACCGAAATGAAGTGGGCTGATTTAGTCAGCCCATCCACGATGACCCAAATTGAATCATACTTTCCCAAGGTCTTAAGAAGACCCACCACGAAGTCCATGGTTATATTTTCCTACTTCTACTCAGGAATGGGCATCCTTTGAAGCAACCCTGCAGGCTTTTGATGCTCAAATTTCACCTGCTGACAATTTTGACACTTAGACACATATTCAGCTATGTCCCATTGCATCCTAGGCCACCAATAAAGTTTTCTCAAGTCCTGGTACATTTTGGTAACGCCCGAATGAATCGAGTACTGTAAACCATGAGCTTCTGTCAACATATTCTAAATCAAGTCATCAACTCGAGAGACACAAATTTACCCTCTAAAACATAACATCCCACATGCGTCAAGTGTGGCATCCGGGGCCTCCCCAAATACCACTTTGTTCTAGAGCTTGTTCAATTGCACATCCTAAAACTGTTTGGCCTTGATTTCCTCCAGAAATGTGGGTTTAACCTCGATACTGGCCAACACTCTACCCTTTTATAAAATTCCAAACTACATGAACTTGGATGCTAGAGTTTGAATCTCTCTAGCCAAGGGTCACTTAGACACCCCCAAACAAGCCAAATTGCCTATGCTGACCATTTTCTGGCTCAATATGTCTGCCACCATATTGGCCTTACCCAGATGATACTGGATGGTCATGTCATAATCTTTCAACTACTTTATCCACCTTCTTTGTCTCAGATTCAAATCCTTCTGTGTAAACACATATTGTAGGTTGCGATGGTCTGTGAAAACTTCACACTTGACACCATAGAGATAATATCGTCAGATCTTAAGTGCAAATACCACCGCTGCCAACTCCAAATCATGAGTTGGGTAGTTCTTCTTATGAGACTTTAACTACCTCAAAGCATAAGATATGACATTCCTGTCCTGCATCAACACAACACCCAAAACCGAATGTGAAGCATCACAAAATACAATAAAGTCCTTACCTTCTACTGGCAGTGATAGAATAGGTGTTGTAGTTAGGAGGGTCTTGAGCTTTTGGAAGTTCTCCTCGCACTTGTCAGACCAAATAAATGGTACCTCCTTCTGGGTCAATCTTGTCAAGTGAGTAGCAATGGAAGCAAAATTCTTGACGAACCTGCGATAACAGCTAGCAAGACCCACAAAACTCTTAACCTCAGTCACAGAGCTAGGCTGAACCCAACTCTTAACTGCCTTAATCTTTTGGGAATCCACTATCACCCCTTTTATAAGACCATATGCCCTAAGAAAGCAACCGAAGATAATCAAAATTAGCACTTTGAAAACTTAGCATACAATTTTTGTCTCTTCAAAATCCCCAGAACAATTCGAAGATGCTATGCATGCTTCTTTTTACTCTTGGAGTAGATCAAAATATTGTCTATAAAAATAATCACAAAGGAATCCAAAAATGACTTAAAGACACCATTCATCAAACTCATGAAAGCCACCGGTGCATTGGTCAACCCAAATGACATTACCAAGAACTCATAATGCCCATATCGAGTCCTGAAAGTCGTTTTAAGTATATTCTCAGGCCTAATTTTCAACTGATGGTACCCTGACCTCAAGTTAATTTTTGAAAACACTGAAGCACTCTGCAACTGGTCAAAAAGGTCATTTATGTGGCGTAATGGATACTTATTTTAGATGGTAACCTTGTTCAATTGCCTGTAGTCTATACAAATCCTCATAATACTATCCTTCTTTTTCATAAACAAGACTGAAGCACCCTAAGGCGAAGTAATGGGATGAATAAATCCCTTTTCTAGAAGTTCCTGAAGCTGAGTTTTGAGTTCTTTCAACTCTGCCAGAGCCATATAATACAGAGGAATGGAGATTGGATGAGTGCCCGGCTCCAAATCAATACAGAAGTCAATGTCCCTGTTCGGAGGCATACCAGACAAATCCACAGAAAATACCTCCTAAAAAAACAAACCATTGAACTGACTCAATAGAAGGGGGCTCCGCACTAACATCTCGAAGATGAGATAGGAAGGCTGAACATCCCTTCCCCACTAGCTTCCTAGCCCGAATAAAGGATATGATCTTCGCTGGCTTAGGCCTGTATACACCTTCCTACTCTAGTCTATCCCTACCCGGAATCTCTAGAGTTACTGTCTTAGAATTATAGTTTAACACAACATGATAAGGAGACAGCCAAGTCATACCCAAGATCACATCAAAGTTTTGCATATCCAAAATAACCAAATCTACCCAAATCTAAAAACCCACAAACACCACAGAGCATGAACGATACACATGGGTCACTACCACAAACTCCCCAACTAGGGTAGAAAGATGAATATAAGAATCAAGAATATCACAAATCAAGTCAAGGCCCAAGGAAAATTTAACAGATACATACAAATATATGGAACCCAGATAAAATAAAATAGACGCCATCCGGTCACAAACAAGAATAGTATCTATTATCACAACATCAGACATCTCGACCTCAGACTTTCTCAAGAAGACATAACAATGATCTCTATTGTTAATTCTGTCAACCTCTCTAGCTGGTTGATCCACTCCCTTCCTTGTGTTACCATTATATCTGCTTTCACGGCCTCCCTGATTATTACCTCACCCACTATGTGAGCGTCCCCTTCCATTGCCACCTCTACCTGCTGGAACTACAGCCTTAGTATATTGCTACACCTGATTACCTGCCTGTCTGAGAGGGCATTCCCTATTAAAATGACCCAGATCACCATAATGAAAGCATTCTCGATCAAGAGAAGGCCTGCTGGCAGAAGCGTAAGAAGCCATATGGCCTCTAGGAGCTGGAGACTGCTGAATAGCCCTTGACTGCCACCGGTACAAGCTGGCAGAGTTAATTGAATAGGGCGAGCCAAAAGAACCTGCTGGCCAGGACCCCTGGAATAAGAACCACTTAAATTACCCATATTTTTGAACATCTTAGCTAATACCTTAGTCTGCCCAACCTGTCTGACCCCCTCCATTTTTTTTACATAATCAGTCACCTCACTAAAACTTTTTCCTGCAGAAGTCGTGTGAACAGATAGAACCTGCAACTCAGTATTCATACCCTTAACATACAAACAAATCCTCTCCTCCTCAGTGCCTAATAGTTAGGTAGCATAGAAATACAAGGCATGAAACTTAGCCTCATAAGCTACAACAGACATGCTGCCCTGTTCAAGGACCAAAAACTCGTCCTTCTTGCAATCCCTGAGAGTACGGGGCACATATTTTTCCAGAAATAGGGCATAAAACTGAGCCCAAGTAATTGGAGGCAAGGCTGATGATCGACACTCTACATGAGACTTCCACTACTGCTTGGAATCACCCTACAGCTGAAAAGTCACAAACTCCACCCCATGCTATTGTACAATACCCAACTTATGCAACATCTCATAACAATCCAGGATAAACTCGAAAGCATCCTCATTCTCTGCATCATCAAATGATAGAGGTTTCAGTTTTAAGAACTTAGCTAACAACTCATGCTCGGTCCCGGTCATGATAGGGCCTAGTACCAAATGAAAAAATACATCGGTACCTCAAAGCTTCATCCATCTTGAGGGCTATAAAAATAGCAGGATGGGAACCCAGAACCTGAGTAGCCGGCATAGTGGGAGTGGCTTCAGTACCCCTAAACACACTCAGGAATGCCAACACCTGCTGAATAACCTCAGATGATATAGAGGGAAGACCTGCACCTCGAACCAGTGCTTCCACCTCTGGTTTCGCACCATCCTCGTGCACTACCTCAACCTCCTCCTCAACATGATCCTAGGGTGGGAGAGGGTTCATGGGCCTTCGATAAACTGTTGCCTAAGCTTCACCCTTGGCGGATATTGCTCTCCCTCTGCCCCTGCCCCTGCCTCTTTCTCTCCCTCGAATTGCTGGTTCCGCAGTTGGAGCTGCTTCCCTTGCTCCATTTTGTTTGGTGTTAACCATCTATGGATAAAAGAATGAAGGAAGTTAGATACCAATTTGGATTGTCAGATACCAACTGGAATCAAGTTATAGCACAAAGAAAGAAAAAAGAGATAGTTTCCTAATGTCTTGTAGCCTCTCGAAGAAAAATACAGACGTCTCTGTACCTTTCCATAAGACTCTACTAGACCCATTTTGCTATGACAAGATCAACGAACCTAGGGATCTAATACCATCTTTGTCATGATCTAAACTGCCTTGAGAAGCACCCACATTAAACCCCTGTGAGAGAACCAATTACCCAAGCCAACACTTAAAATACTAAGCAGCTAAAAACTAATTTGCATTAATTAAAGACAAGATTCATAACTAAAATAGTTAATAGAAAAACTTGCGGAAATAATCCCCCTAGAATCTAAAAATCGTGTACTAAAATATCTAACATAGTCTAGAATAAGGGAATGCAACCCCAAATAAAAAGAATCTAAGTTCAAACAATGGACTAGAAAGAGTAGATAAATCCATGACAGTCCGGAAGAAGCAGCTCATCCTTAGATTCAGGAAACACCCGTGTCACAACTGAGATCGCGCAGCCGCCACCAGAATATGCCATGTACTCAACAAAAAAAGAGCAACTACAGTATCAGTATAAAAAATAATAGTATACTGGTAGGATCATCGGCCAGCTCCAAACATACAAAATATGAACATATAACTATAACTTAGTAACACAGGACAACACATGTATAACCCAAGTCAGTGAATATATACAAGACTCTCAGTCATCAACCTGACTTAACAACCATATGAGACATGTCCAAAATCATAATAATAACAATAATATATGTGATTCTACACACTTTTCAAGTAACCCGAACCATCCAAGAATCCCTAAGACATATGCAATCCCATTTTATACAAGAATTATCCCAGCATTTAAACACAATAATCCGGCCACTCATGGATCAATATGTAATAATTATATCACAAGAAATGAACTCAGTTCACTCATTGAACCAACACACAGAAGTACTACTAAACATATACTAGGCGTGGTATCCGAGCCAACCATAATATAACTTGTACCAGGCGTGGTACTCGAGCAAACCGATAGATATTCCATACTAGGCATGGTACCCGAGCCAATCAATGAACTGTACCAGGCATGGTACCCGAGTCAACTGAAAGTCACAGATATCACAACAATCACAACTACAATGATACAACCCACACTTGTAAAACCAACAAGTATTTAAGACAAGTTTATTGCATGAGATTGACAATCGGACATCATTAACATTCATTACCTTATTCCCTAAAACACGTAAATGTACAGGCAATACTAATGTAATAGTTAACATGCATACATAACATAATTGGGAAATAATTCAGCCATCACCTACCTCAAATCAATCCTGAATACTCTACTGGACCTGAGCCTTCCCCTTTCGTGAAGCTTTAGCTTGATCTTGGTGTAAAAACAATAGCATAAATACAAAATCAACCCCAAATGGCCTAAATATCCCCGGATTATATCTTAATCCCAAACCTCAGGCCAATCTCATGATCATTCCACCCAACCCAAGGCTTTCCCACCAATAATTTACTTAGAACTACCAATTTTATGGTTACACTAGCAAATTACGTAAATATAATCATGAATAAATAGTTTATAAACAAAACGCAAGGTTTCTACACCCAATAATTCTTGTTACACTAGATTTTCCATCTTAGGTCAAGCCAAACCCTCTCCAAGGCCCGTAACTATCAATTCCAAGGTATAAAAATTGAAGTATTAGATTAGGGGAATAAATTACTTACGTTTACGAAGAATATTGGTGGAAAACTGATGGAAATTCGCCCAAATTTCCTCTGTCCTTCCCCAAAATATTCTTGAGAAATAATGAACATTTTTGGAGAAGTTTATGCATTTACAGTGACTTATCCTGCTATAGCGATCCAATCTCGCTATAGCAACACCACCGTTGCAAAAGTCACTCGCTATCGTGGAGTTGACCGCCCTTGACTCCCGCTATAAAGGCATCACCATAGCAGCATGTCACTTGCTATAGCAGCTGATACGGGACAGAAACTCAAAAATCCTCCTAGTTTTGCCTATTTTGTAACACATTTTCAAACCTTGATTTTCTAGACCAACCCCTTTATGTCAAGTTTGATATCAAAAGTTTTACTCACCCGAATTCACTTCTGGAAAGTTCTACGAACTCCTTAATGCCTTAGCTAATAGAAAATCTAGCTCAAAGTTGAATATTTCACTCGATCCTTTCTTGGATTGCCCTAAACTTCACCTTACTCAGATTTCATCCGAGCTTAGTCTAGCCTAAAATTTTCAACTCTCCAACCCGAAAGTTTTTTCATCTAATTTCTTTTATGATTAGCTCACCCATAATGACAGGAAGGGTTGTTACAGCTATTTTATAGATTATTATCATATTTTAGACCAACACATAAAACTTTATTCTCATAAGCAATGGTTCAGCTATTTTATTAGAGGCATTCAACGCCAAATCATCTTGAATATAAAATAAGCATTATAAAGATTAATTATCTTGATTACATAATCTAAAAGTTGTGCGCTTAACTCAATTATTTTGAGTAAGCAATTTTGTTAATGTCAAACCGCATATTGACAATAGACGTACATGTGATCATCTTATAGATGCATCTATTTAGCATAGTACATGATAGGTGAATGGGCCCATATTCACCTTTTATACTTTTCAGAATTTAGGGGATTCCATTCCAACATTAGTTGATCCAATCAACTTATCATGAGAACAAACAACATTAATAATTCTTAAAGAATCTTTTCGTTCTTCGATATATGTTGAAACTCTATATGCACATCTCCTGGATGACAAAATTGTTCATGCCAATATATAATATTACTTGTATTAGTAACTCCAAGTTATCATGACATGTGGTTTTTCCTTTAGTAAGCTTCTGGTTTACTATGACATGAATTTTATATCAATAAATTTCAAGTTTATTGTGGCATGTAATCTCATCATGATTGAAATAACTTTTCACATACGTGTTTCTTATCATAGTAACTTTGGAGATATTCAATCTTCTAATTATTTTAACTCTTTTGGAGGTGAGTTGTGATATCTTCACTATTAAGAATATGTTTGTATTTTTTACTAAATACTGTCACATTCACTCATGTAATGGATCTATACTTGTGTCAATTGAAATTCTTATTCTCTAGAAATTAAATATAATCGTGCCTTAAACATATCAAATTGTGATATCTTATAACCTCTTTTAAGATATTGCTACTTCAGGAGCAAATTGTAACGACTGGGTCCATCATTACGGAAAAACCATTTGTGCCAATTTTTAGATTTAGAAAACTCCGAGTTTGGGAGTTTAAAATTCTGGGCTAGGCTAGTCCGAGTTTAGGCTATGCTAAGAGTTGGACTCTATTAGTTTGTTCATTCGGGGTTGGGTGGGTGCCACTCGTGGCGGTCTGAATTGTGACACAAATTGAGGTATACATATGATGTAGAGAATGTTTCTCTAACATATCTTTTAGAGTATACCAAATTTCAAAATAATTATTGTTTAACCACTTACTTTCTTTCAGACTTCTTATACTTTGCTACCATATTCACGCCATGGAGTGAAGAAAATCAATAGGGCAGATTTAATGACTTTTGGTCAAAAGTATAATAACTTTGCCTTAATCATCATTAGCTCACTACTATGGTGCATTAGAACTTAAATCCAATATTTTACCCATATAAAGGCATTTTAGAGCATTTTAGGCCATAAATCGAGGGGACTTAAACCGGGAGAAGTGAGAATTTGATCTTTTACAAAAGGTTATTTTGTTTTAAGGACTTTACAATAAAAATTTAAGTTTATGACCCTTATGGGACCTACATAGTCAAAAGAGATTGTCATGTCAACATTTATGTGGTCCTTGTAAAATAAAAGGACCTTTTTGTAATTAAAAAATTCTTAAAAGAATTTCTGTAATAATAGTGGTACTATTTTGGAGATCAGATTGTCTTCCAAAATTATTTTTTTCAAAAATGATGATACTACATTTTGAAGGTTGCCCCTTCTTTTTCCTCTATTTGTTTAGGCTTCTTCAACTTTCAAGCTGGGAAATAATAAATGTTTTATAAAGGATTCTTGTTTTGAGTTGACAAATTTTTTTTGGTAAGTAATAGATTCTTTAAAGTTTTATTTTGTGATTATTTTGTGGGTGAAATTGAGAAAATTGGAGAAATCATAAAAGTTGTAGATAAAACAGAAAAGAGATTTGATAATTAACGTAGGAGATTTGTGTATTAAAACATAGGAGATATTAGTATAAGCACAAGAGAGTTGTGTATTTACGTAGTACATAAAGAAGATAAGAGATTTGATTATTGAGATAGGAGATCTGTGTATTTAAACGTAAAAAATATTGGTCTAAAATGTAAGAGATTTGTGTGTTGAAGTAGAAGATAAACAATAAAACAGATGTAATGAATGAAACAAAAATATGTTAACATGTAAGAGATTTATGTTAACACGTAAGAGATCTTTTATAAGATGTAAGATTTTGATATTATTATTTTTGTTCTACAGGTGATCATATATGTATAACAATGGATACTTTGATTATTTACATTGAGTTTAAATTAAAGATGAAAAAAATTATTAGGGTGATTAATTGTTGTAAAGAAATATGTTATAATGAGTTGGTAGAAGTAATATGTCAACGATGCAAGATAACATGTGATCCGAGAAATATTAATTTGAGTTAAAAGTGAATGATTTTGAATAAAATATTGTAAAAAACACCATATGTTCCATTAGATGATAATTTTGACTTAAAATTCTATTTCACAATTGTTGATGAATGTGGTGCTAGGATAACACTAAAATTTTGTTTACTTGATGATGAGAAAAGAAAAGAAAAGACAAGTGCAGTAAATCATGAAAGTGATGAAATGCAGAGTCTTATATAAATAATGCAGGTTCTTGACAAAAGGTAGGGACTTTTGGAAGTGCAGAATCTTGATGATGGAAAGGAAAAAGAAAAGACAAATTCAGTAAAATATGAAAGTGGTGAAATACAGGGTCTGGTGAAAAATAATGATTGTAACATGATCCATGAGCATTACAGTCCTATTTTGATGGAAGAAGATGAACCAATTAATGAGTTTGTCAAACTTTAGTTGGAGCAGAATGTAACCTCCAATTTCTAAATTGATGATGAAATATTATATTCAGGAGGGGATTTTCCTATGGAAGATGTGTCTTGGGAGGATAACTTTACAACCATACTGAGCGATGAGTGTTGCAACGAAGGTAGATTTAGTGATCTTCCAGACCTTCATTGGGGAAAATATTTGAAAACAAGAAGATAGTTTTGAAGAAGTTAAGAAAGATTGCTCTTACTGCTAAGTTTCAAATAAAGACAAAGAAGTCTATCCCCTTGTTGGTGCTTGTAAAATGCATTGTTGAGAAGAGTACTTGATGTGTACGTGTTGCAAAAAAGGTAAATTTGACGCACTTTATTGTCAAAAGATATTATGACGAACATATTGGTGGTATCAAATAAAATATCACAAACAAGCTACATATGATGTCATTGCTGACTTGATGCATAAAATTTTTAATACATCAGAACAAGGACCAATACCAAAAGAGATAATAGCTTTGGTGCATAAAAAATTGGATGTGAAATTAGTTACTAAAAAGCTTGAAAAGTAAGATAGAGAGCCTTGGCTATCATAAGAGGGACCCCAGAAGAAGGTTATTCATTATTACCAGGGTACTTGCATAAATTGGAGCAAACAAATTCAGGTTCAAGGACAGACTTAAAGTTAGACGAGGATAATAATTTTAAATTTTTTTTTTTTACTTATGGGACAACTATTGAAGGATTTTCTCATATGAGGAAAGTAATTTCTGTAGATGGAACATTCTTGACTGGAAGATATGGTAGTGTACTTATATCAGCATGCACACAAGATGGTAATCATCATATTTTTTCAGTTGCATTTGCTATTATTGACTAAGAGAATGATAATTCCTGAACGTATTTTTTCACAAAGCTTACTGAATGTATTCCTGATAGTGATGATTTATGCATTTATCAGATAGAAATCTAAGTATAAGGAATGTTGTTGTTGATGTCTTTAAGCTTGCACGTCACAAATTTTGCAACGATCTCTTACGATATGAATATAGATCTGTTATGATCATGAGCTGAATCTCTCGAGCCTAATATAGTAATCGTGTTTTCTTAATTTAATATTTTTTAATAAAAGTGCAAGCTTCTTAATCTCTTATTACGAAATAATAATCGAAATCATATCCTTAAGTAGAATCATTTACTATAACTATAAGTTACAAAAAAAGATAGAATGCGCATGTTATGATTCTCAATCTCATGTGGACATGCAACGATCTCTTATATATGACTATAGATCTCTTACAATCATGATCTAGATCTCTCGCGCTTAATATGGCTATCGCATTTTTTTAATTTAATATTTTTTAATAAAAATATAAATTCTTAATCTCTTATTATAAAATAATAACCGAAATCATATCATCAAGTAGAATCATTTATTATAACTATAAGTTACAAAAAAAAAAGAAGATAGAATGCGCACATCTCAATCTCTTATGGACATGCAACTCTCTTAAGATATGAATATAGACCTCTTACGGTCATGAGCTAGATCTCTAGCGTTTAATATAGTAATCGCATTTTTTTAAATTAATATTTTTTAATAAAAGTGCAAACTTCTTAATCTCTAATTACGAAATAATAACCGGAATCATATCCTTAAGTAAAATCATTTACTGTAACTATAAGTTACAAAAAAAGATAGAATGCGCACGTTATGATTCTCAATCTTTTGTGGGCATACAACTATCTCGTATAGATGACTATAGATCTTTTACTCAGAATATTGAAAATGTAAGAGATTTAATGGACTTAACACAAGATATTCTAGAACAAAGCATAAAAGATCATTGATATAAAATATGAGAAATCATCAGAAATCTGATTTATAAGATGCAAGAGAGCATGAACTTTAAGCTAAGAGATCTTACAAGAAAATAGAAGGTACAATTCAAACAAAATACGAGAAAACTAAAAATTTAAAATATTTATATTTCATATTGTTGAGCCTTGAAAGCTTACAAAAACAAACATAAGAAACTATCAATTTTCTTGCTCTTCTTCATGTGAATTCCTCTACTAATTCAAAAGTACCATCATGCAAAGCAGTTAGATTAACTATTTCTACTGCACTTTTTCTCAAATATCGACGCTTGCACGATTGTCTTATCAGTTCAACTACTTTATGTTTCCTTTTTGACCATCCATCACCTGTCCAAGAAGGACTCATGTACTTAGCTGGGCATCTAATACCCCTGAAAATTTTAGAATCATGTATCTCTACTAAGTAATTCAATTTGTTGATAATTTTAACCAAAGATGTATTCATATCTTTCAAATATTTTTCAATTAATTTTCTCCGCTTCTTAACTGATTCTTTTTTAGGACCATCAACTTTACCAGAACTCTTTCTATCAAAATTAGAATATGGTTCTAACCTATCAAAATCAGAAGCAGTAATACTAGAAACACCAAAAATCATTCAGACCATAATCCATCATAGGAGTCTCATGAGTAGAACTTTGATGAAGACGGTCCTCTTCATCAATCACTTACATTTGCTCAACACCATCTTCATTGTTAACCACATGTGTTTGTTCAATATCATATTGTTGGTCTTGTTCTTGTTCTTGTTGATGTTTATCTATGCCGTCAAGAGGACCTAAAACATTTATTATGTGCAGCTCGCTTACTAACTCATTTATAATTTTATCCTCAAATTCTTTAAACTGCCTTACCCATTTACTTTTAGCTTATTTCTTAGATGGCTTCATAATTGTGATGCAATGCACCTGTAAGACAAAATCATATATTAATACTAATAACAATTCATCTTTCGTCAATTTATTAACTACCCGTTACTTGTTGTACCACCACCTACACCTACAAGCTGATCGCTATCTTATAACCAGACTAAAGATATTATGTACGTCAAAATTAGAGGCATCAACAAGGGATATTTAGTGGAAGCAAATCTTGAAGGAGATTGTTGTACAACTACACGTTCGGAGACTACATAAAAAAAATGACAGCAAACCTTGCAAAAATTAAATACTTAACAGTTATAGAGGTAAGCAACTTGAGAACTAGTTCTAAAGTATATATAGAACTAGCGGTTATACATATACTCATTTGATTAAAATAAAATTTAATTTTTTGATCAAAAAAAAAATATTAATTAGTAATAACAAAATCATACCTCATTTTCACTTATTAACTTATCATACCAATCATAAGATAGGTGTTGTGAAGTTTTGTCTGAATGTCATCGTACAATTTGGGGTATTGTCTTATTCAAAGTCAAAGACTTCTTTTTAAGATTGAATCCAAACACATCTATTGCTTCATAATTCAATACCTATCTAGAAAATAAATTTATAATTTATTTAATTATATAATGTAATTAAAAAAAGTAACTAAAAATTAAACATACCAGAAAAGCAGCAGTTGAGCCCGTCGCCTTTGAGTACGGAAACAGTCCAGACATAGATCGAATTAGGGGCCCCCTATGGTTTGCTGCTTCTAACCCTAGTTGTCAGGACTTGGAGTGAAATCAGTTCTATTTTCAGGCAACCTCACCAATACTTAAGGGCAACAAGATTCAGTTGCTACAAGCTCACGGCGGAGCACGAAATCACTTATAGTGTATGATTGTGATTTTGTCTTCTCTGAGATATCTATTGCTGTATTTTTTTTTAATTTTTTGTCTTTTTGTGAAGGTTCTTCTTTAAACTACTAAGTGTTAACTAAAAGCATGCTCGACCCCAAGAATATGATGCAAAAAATATTGAATTTGTCACTCATACTAGGTAGTACTCAGACACTTGCTTACTATCCTCTGCAACTAATAAAATCGAGTGAATTATGTACAAAGCAGCAACACCACATTTTTCTGCTTTGCTGAATATCTTTGATCTCGATTTAAAAATTCTTAAAAGATCGTCACCCATCAAACACTTTTTTTTCTCATCGCCTTCCTTTAATTTAAAATAATATTTTTCACTCTTTGCACAAAACTCAAACCACATTGGTATACTTACATAGATTTAGTCTCACTTGGATAAGGAATCCAGTAACAAGGCAAAACTCATTCATTCCAAAGCGAACAAGTTTGTTGCAAATTAAAAATCACATTGTTTGGTCTTGATTTCCCTCAACAACAAATAATGACACAAGAGATTATGAAAGTAATTTTTCCAACAATTAATATTTATGTCAAAGAAGTAATCTAGGCCGACTTTACGCAAAAAAGGAAGTATATCATGGTTGTGAAGCATATCAAAATAAGCTTTCAGATTTTTTTATAGCAAAATGCATCTTACACCTAACTGTTACTCTACCTAAAAAATAACCAGTTACATTTTGAATTGTTTTAAAAAGAAATTTCAACTTCACAGGTGCGGGTGATAAATCGTCATTTAATTTTTTCTGCATATTTAATCACACATCAATAAAGACTTTTAACTAATTGTATAATAGATCATAGGCTAGTCATAGTAGTAAAAACTTCAACTAGTTACACAATAATTTTTTTGAAATTTAAGAAATCTTAGAGTAAGCTATAAGAGATTTGAATTCAAACACAAGAGATCACAAAACAAAAGGCAAGAGATCACTTTTATAAACACAACAATCATTGACTAAACTATTAACTTCAAATATATTGTAAACATAAAACCTCAATCTAGTTATAAAGTTTAAATTTAAAGCAATGCTTATTTTGTAATTGAAATATTTGTAATACATTCAATCAAACAATACTTCTTTATTGCAACATAGTACTTACATTGCTTTATGAATCAACAAAGAATATAATATTATAAAGAAGTTTTTGCTAAAGCTTTTACATCTTTTGGATAACGATCAAATAAACTACATCATAAGGAAAAGATAGTGGAAAAGCCGAACAATAAAATATAATTACCTCATTTTCATCTTTATCTAACTCATCCCTGTCATTTTCTTCTGTTGCTTGTTTCTCCTCAATTTTCTACTCTTTATCTGCCTCCTCTTCTATTTCTTCTTCAGCAGATTCATTATTCTCACCCTCGGACTCATTCCCATCATTTTCTTATGTTGCTTGTTTCTCCTTAGTTTTCTACTCTTCATACGTCTTCTTCTTTATTTTTTTCGTCAGTGGATTCATTATTCTCACCCCCAGACTCATCTTTATCATTTTCTTCGATTGATTTCTCATCTTCTGATGTTGATTTCTCAAAAACTTCTTTTCCATGGGAGTTCAACTTAGATGCATATTTAGAGGAAATCATTTTTATCATCTCTGAGAGTTTCAAAATTCGTGAAAAAAGAAGACCAACGGAGTAGCAATGGAGAGAAAAAGAGGTTGCTTTTGATTTCAGTGAATGAAGACAAAATTTTAGGGTTTAAAATAATTTTAGAATTATTTACAGACACATCTCTTTTAAATTTTATTTTGTAAAAAGGCTTTTTTATGTCATGTAGGATGCCACATAAGATAACTAATAGAAAAATAAAAGAAAAAGAAATCAGTAAAGTGGAGAGGGTCATTTACTTAATTTCAATTTGTAAGTGATCTTTTTATCTCATTTTCTCACTTAAACTCACGTTGTCCAATGAATGCCATAACAGGCTATAAAAAGATTGAAACTCATCCTTGAGCCTCAGATTTGCTCTCAATAAAGTCAAGTGGATTTTATTTATCTTTATATAATTTTCTGCACCACCTCAATAATATAATTAGTTGAAGCAAATTTGATAATATAAATCATGAAATTTTCACCTAAAATTTTCTTCTCTATCATTTGAATTAAAAAGAGAACTTGAATATTTAAATATATATGTAAAAACAGATTTACCAATGATAGAAATTTTAATTGATCATACATAATAAGCGGTGGTATGATACCAATTTCAATTGATTAGCACTGGCATCCTTGTCTCTATCTTTAGCAAGAGACCAAAAGTTTGTATAGTTGCTAGTACAAATGTAGATGTGTTCTCTTCTTCGTTTTCACTTTACTTTAATGTCACAATTGTTTATAGAACAATCATGCTGATAACGTGTTATAAAATATTAAACTAAGAAAGAAGAAAAAGAATATAGTAGAGAGGGAGAAGAGTTCTTATTTCTCTTGAATGATGTGAGAGATCAAGGGATTAATTACAATGAAGAAAAATCTCTTTATTTATAGAGAAAAACTAACTTGGTCTCAAAGTTAGGGCTCCTAACTTTTCTCCAAAGAAACATAAAGATAGACATTCACTATAATAATAATACTTTATAACATTTTCAAGTTTATTTCCTCCTTTACATACTTTTAAAAGAAAATCAATTTTTGGGCCATTTTTTTCTTCATGTGTAATTATTAATTCAAAACTCAAAAGTGTTACTCCAATCCATTTCAATTTGAAGAAGAAGAAACAATTTCAGATATTTTTTTTTTTACAAATCTCATTCTACTTTAATATTAACATAAAAAATATGTTATAAATTTTATTATCGCGCAAAGCGTGGACTTATTCACTACTAATTGAGGTGTATAAAATTCTTTGTTTGATGTTTTTACACGTTGCATGAGTTGCACATGAGTTAAAGATGTTAAGTTTGATAGTTTTTTTACTTCTGCCGTTAGTTTTAAAGATTTAGGACCAAAAATGTACTTTCTTTATATACATTAGAAACTAGTTCAATCAATGAAATATATATTAAAGACCAAAATAAATAAAATAATTTAACCCCTGTACCTAAAGGACTATTTTGATCCTTTTCTCTAAATATATTCTAGCACTATACTAAAGTAATAAACCTTAGTTATTATCTCGGTATTCAATTTGATTTATCTATTTTTTTGTGTGACATAAATCAAATCTCCATTAATACGAGAAAACTTGGGCTCTTTGGTTTGAGAGAGAAAGGATTGCAATTTTGGAATTAAATTTGTTACTAGTTTATCTCATATTTGGTTAGAGCTTTTATTCTTGGATGAAAAATCATGCGATTAGTAATACGATAATTATGGTATTATTTTTATCTCATATTGAGTGTACGATAATAGTTCCAGGATTACTAATCTCAAAATAAAAGAACAAAAATGATACATTTTTTCTTCTCTAAAGTACAAATAATTACAATAACATATCCAATGTAATCTCATGAGTGAGGCGTCTGGGGAGGGTAGGATGTACGCAAACCTTATCTCTACCTTTGCGGGGCAGAGAAACTGTTTTTGATAGACCCTCAGCTCAAAAAAGCATAAAAGTAGGAGAGAAAAAGAGACAATAAAATAATAATACATAAAACAAGTGTAGCAACAGATATTAATACACATTGGAGAAAAAACTTCACAATACCTAAATCATACTACTAGAAGTACGAGAATAGTCGACTACCTACTACTCTTCTATCCTATTCCTCGACCTACATGTCTTTTTATCTAGGGTCATATATATTCTCAGTCAGCTGAAGATTTACCACATCCTGTCTAATCGTTTCCCCCCAGTTTCTTTTATCTTCGGTCTATCTCTACCTTTCCTACCTCTTGTTATAGCAAATCTCTCACACCTTTTCACTTCCTCGCACCCCTTTTCACATGTACGAACTATCTCAACCTTGCTTTCCTCATCTTATCCGCCAAAGAGGTCACTCCTACTTTATCTTATATACTTCATTCTTAATTATATCTCTCCTAATATCCTGTCATGACCCATCCCGTTGTGAGTGGCACCCACCCAACCCCCGGATGAGCAAACCAATAGAGTGCCACTCTTTGCCTAACTAACAGCCTAAAACCAATAACAGAAAGTAAACTAACAATCAAAATAAGCAAAAACTAATCATTAATATAATCCTGCGGAAAATCTCACCTGGGAACTGAAAGTCATTGTACCAAACATCAATACCAAATCTAGAGTACGAGGATGCAACCCCAAAAGACAAACTGATATAGTCTTAAATCCGAAACAATTGGACTGAAACTCTAAAGATAACCCAAGGTAGCTCGAATCAAGCAGCTCACCCTTGAAAGTCAGAATTCGCCGGTGCTAGATGCGAGGTCGCTCTCAGTCACTGGTAGATTTCCTGTACTCACCAAAAGAAAGACAAGTGCAGTATCAGTACACCACCACTGTGTACTGGTAGGATCATCAGCCAATTTTCAAGTAAACAGTATATCTCTTGCACAACAATATCAAGTAAGGAGTATGGCAAACATGCAACAATAATCACAGGCACATTTAACCTACAGATCTCTACCTATCTTGTTACCGCATGAATCCATCTCTTATAGTTCTAACCCACCAACATGTAACCATAACAATCATTTCCATCTAGCCCGTACCCACCCTGGAATCCCCTCTAGACCACACCAAAGGTAATTGTTCAACCCGGCCCAAATAAAGACCAACACAGCAGTTATACAACAGTTTCCGGCCACTCAAGGACCATCAACACTAGCACATTTAACTAGACAACCCGGTCCACTCACAGAACCATTACCAAGTATTACATCCAGTAAAATAACCCGGTCCACTCACGGAACCAATATCAAGTATCACATTCAGTAAAACAACCCGGTCAACTCAAAGAACCAATATCAAGTATCACATTCAGTAAAACAACCCGGTTCACTCACGGAACCAATATCAACCAATGCAATACAATAGTCAATGAAGCAATGCAAGATGCAATAAAGTAAACCCGTACTAGGCGTGGTACCCGTGCCAACCGAATGATATGCATGTACCAGGCGTGGTACTCATTCCAACCATTGTGTTATACCCGTACCAGGCATGGTACCCAAGCTAACCAAATGTCAACAACCACAGTCAATATATGAACACACACAACTTGTAAAACCAACAAGTAAACCGTTCAATCACAGACTGTAAACAGGAACCTAGACATTCCACATAATTTCTCTAAGCAATGTAATGGATACAATCACTTAGACATGAGTACATCAATATACACATTCAGAGAAAATCATAAGCCATCACCTACCTCCAAATGTTCCAAGCTCTATTCGACCTGAGTTTTCCCGTGTTTCGGATTTCTCTCTCGTTCTTGGTCTAAAAACAACACATAATACATACCATTAACACATAAGGCCTGCACATTACCCAGATTATACCAAATACCTAAACCCCGGGCCATCCATGATCATTCCACCCTTTTTCTGGGCTTTTCCATCGTTAATTCCCGTAGTTCTATCATTCTTATGGATAAAAACAGGAAATTAAACAACCTATGATCATTTTAATGTACTTTTATCAATGCCCAAGAACACACATGCTTGGAATCCCCTTCCTTCCTCGAATTCCACCATCCCTAGGTTATTCTAACCTTTCCCCAATTTCCCTCCTAGAGATTCTACCACATAGGAAATGTATTACCATGTTTGGGGAACAAAAGTCTTACCTTAGGGAAGATTTTTGACGGGAGAATGAAGAAAATCACCTGGGAAAACTGAATATTTTGAGAGCTATTTCTGCATTAAAAACTCATCGGCCCGCTATAGCGGTCCCTGCTTCGCTATAGCGGTCTTAAGTGGGTTGACCGCCATTTGACCGCTGCTATAGCGATAATTTCTACCGCTATAGCGGTGGCCGCTATCGCGAGTGACAGTGCTCATCACGGACAAAAAGTCCATAACTGCCAATTTTGGCCATTTCACAACACACTTGCTTCCCCCGATGTTCTGAAACAACCCCTTCACGTCAAACATAATTTCGGAAGTTCTACTTACCAAAATGTGATTCTGAAAAGTCTCCCGGACTCCTTTATATATTGGCTACACGGAAAACTAGCTTAATCCAAGACACCTAAACCCATCTTTACCCAGATTTCCCTAGACTCTGCCTTGCTCCAAAACTGGTCGAGGCTAGCTTAGCCCAGAATTTCAAACTCCCAACTCGGAGTTTTCTAACTCTAAAACTTGGCATGATTGGACTACCCATAATGACGGACCCGGTCGTTACAACAGATACCAATTTACCCATCGTTCATCCCCGAATGATCAAACCCAAAATTACAGTAATAAAAGAAGGGAAGTGTAGTACCTGAATCCTCAAACAATTAAGGGTACTTGTCCTGCATTTCCTTCTCAGTTTCCCAAGTGGCTTCCTCAATCGGATGATGCTTCCACTGAAACTTCACCATGTCAATCACCTTTGTCCTCAACCTCCGGACATCCCGAGCAAGAATCAAAATCAATTCCTCCTCATAACGAAGGTCCTTATCAAAAAGTACCTCATCCCACTTGATGATGTAGTCTCCACCCCCATGGTATCGCTTGAGCATGGATACACGGAATACCGGATGGACGCCCGACAAACTAGGTGGCAGTGTTAACTTGTAAGCCATTGGCCCCACAATTTCAAGCACTTCAAATGGATCGATGAACCGAGGGCTAAGCTTGCCCTTCTTACCAAACCTCATAACCCCTTTCATTGGATATACTTTTAGCAATACTTGTTCACCAACCTGAAAGTCCATGTCCCAGACCTTGCGATCTGCATACTCCTTCTGTCTGCTTTGAGCAGCCAATAATTTGGATTGTATGCCCCTTACCTTTTCCTGCGCTTACTTTACTAGGTCCACACCCCAACGCTTTACATCGCCTTCCTCAAACCACCCAACAGGTGATCTGTAGTTCCACCCATACAAAGCCTCAAATGGTGCCATGTCAATACTGGAGTAATAGCTATTGTTGTACGAGAATTCGCACAACGGTAGAAATTGGTCCCAATGACCACCGAAGTCTATTACACATGCTCTCAGCATGTCCTCCAATACCTGGATTGTCCTCTCTGACTGACCATCAATCTGAGAATGGAAAGTTGTGCTAAAAGTGAGTTGTGTACCCAACTCTTCATGTAGCTTGCCCCAGAACTTAGAAGTAAATTGTGTACCCCTATCTGAAATGATTGACATTGGTACCCCATGCAGTCTCACAATCTCCTTCACGTAGATCTTGGCCAATTGCTAAGAATTGTAATCTATCCTGACCGAAATAAAATGAGTGGACTTGGTCAGCCTGTCAACAATGACCCAAATTGAGTCATACTTCCCCAATGTCTTGGGAAGACCCACCACGAAATCCATGGCTATCCTCTCCCACTTCCACGCTGAAATTGGCATTCTCTGAAGTAGTTCTGCAGTTCTCTGATGTTCATACTTTACCTGCTGACAGTTCTGACATTTGGACACAAAATCTACTATGTCCCTTTTCATCCCTGGCCACTAGTAACGCTGCCTCAAGTTCATGTACATTTTGGTCACACCCGGATGAATTGAGTACCATAAACCATGAGCTTCTGTCAAGATGTTCTGTATTATATCATCAACCCGAGGAACACAAGTCCTTTCCCTGAAATGCAACACTCCTCCAGAGTCTAACATGATGTCTCTGGACTTCCCAGATATTACCTTATCTCGCAATTTACCCAGTTTCGGATCCTGAACCTGTTTTGCCTTTATTTCCTCTATGAAGGTGGCCTTGACCTCAATGCTGGCCAACAACACACCCTGATATGAAATACCCAAGTGCATGAACCTGGCCTCCAAAGCCCAAATTTCCTTAGCCAATGGTCGTTTGGACGACCCCAAACAAGCCAAGCTACCCATGCTAACAGTCTTCCAGCTCAATGTGTCTGCCACCACATTAGCCTTACCCGGATAGTACTGAATGGCCACCTCGTAATCCTTCACATCATTAAAACCCTTTCCTGAAGAAGTCATATGCACTGACAGTACTTGCAGATCACTATTCAGACCCTTGACAAACAACCAGACTCGTTCCTCCTCGGAACCCAACATTTGTGTAGCAAATTGAGATAACGCATGGAACTTAGCCTCATAAGCTGAGACCGATATGCTACCGTGCTCCAAGTTCAGAAACTCATCCTTCTTCCAGTCCCTCAAAGTACGAGGAACGTACTTCTCTAGAAATAATGCATGGAACTGCTCCCAAGTCAGTGGAGGTAGGATAGAAGACCAACACTCAACATAAGACCTCCACCACTGCTTGGCATCACCTTGTAGCTGAAAAGTGACAAGCTCCACCCCATGCTGACGTACAATACCCAACTTGTGCAACCTCTCATGGCAATCCAGGATGAACTCATAGGCATCCTCCTTGTCTATACCCTAAAACATCGGAGGTTTCAGCTTAAGGAACTTAGTCAGCATCTCATGCTCATTACCTGTCATCACTGGGCCTAGCATTGGCCTGAGGAGATCATTTGTGCCCGAAGCTGCATCCATCCTTGGTGTAGTAGTAACCGCTGGCTGAGTATCCAAGTCCTTATTAGCATAAGCTGCGGGTATGGATCCAGCACCAACCAACCCACTCAAAATGTCCCACGCCTGCCTGAAAGCTTCCGGTGTCATAGTAGGAAGGCCTACACCCCCAACCGGTGCCGCCTCCTCGTGAGCTCCTCCATCCTCTACAACCACTTCTTCTACATCCTCAGCCACATGATTTTGAGGTGGGGGAGGGGTTACCTCACGTGCAACAACAGCAGCTCGAGCTCCACCCCTAGAGGGTGCCGCTCCAGCTCATCCCCTGCCCCTTCCCCTACCTCTGCCGCGAACTGCCAGGCCCGCTGCTGGGACCGCTGGCCTTGCTCCATTATTCCTTATAGTAACCATCTGTGGACAGAAGAGTGAATGAGGTTAGATACCAATTTGTATTACCAGATACCAATTGGAATCAAGTTATAGCACGAAAGAAAAAAGGAAGAGATAGTTTTTTCCTAAAGCCCCATAGCCTCTCGAAGAAAAAGTATGGATGTCTCTGCACCATTCTGCAAGACTCTACTAGACCTGTTTGATACAACGAGATCAACGAACCTAGGCTCTGATACCATCTTTGTCACGACCCAACCCGTCGTGAGTGGCACCCACCCAACCCCCAGATGAGCGAACCAATAGAGTTCCACTCTTTTCCTAACTAACAGCCTAAAACCAATAACAAAAAGTAAACTAACAATCAAAATAAGCCAAAACTAATCATTATTATGATCCTGCGGAAAATCCCACCTAGGAACTGAAAGTCATTGTACCAAACATCAATACCAAATCTAGAGTACAGGGATGCAACCCCAAAAGATAAACTGAAATAGTTTTAAGTCTGAAACAATTGGACTGAAACTCTAAAGATAACCCAAGGTAGCTCGAATCAAGCAGCTCACCCTTGAAAGTCAGAATTTGCCGGTGCTAGATGCGAGGTCGCGTCTCGGTCACTGGTAGATTTCATGTACTTACCAAAAGAAAGACAAGTGCAGTATCAGTACACCACCACTGTGTACTGGTAGGATCATCAGCCAATTTTCAAGTAAACAGTATATCTCTTGCACAACAATATCAAGTAAGAAGTATGGCAAACATGCAACAATATTCACAGACACATTTAACCTACTGATCTCTACCTATCTTATTACCGCATGAATCCATCTCTTACAGTTCTAAGCCACCAACATGTAACCATAACAATCATTTTTGTCTAGCCCGGACCCATCCTGGAATTCCCTCTAGACCACATCAAAGGTAATTGTTCAACCCGGCCTAAACCAAGACCAACACATCAGTTATACAACAGTTTTCGGCCATCAAGGACCATCAACACTAGCACCTTTAACTAGACAACCCGTTCCACTCATAGAACCATTACTAAGTATTACATCCAGTAAAATAACCCGGTCCAAGGAACTTAGACATTCCACACAATTTTCCTAAGCAATGTAATGCATACAATTACTTAGACATGAATACATCAATATACACATTCGCAGAAAATCATAAGCCATCACCTACATCAAAATGTTCCAAGCTCTATTCGGCCCGAGCTTTCCCGTGTTCCGGATTCCTCTCTCGTTCTTGGTCTAAAAACAACACATAATACATACCATTAATACCCAAGTCCTGCACATTACCCGGATTATACCAAATCCCCAAACTCCAGGCCATCCATGATCATCCTACCCCTTTTCTGGGCTTTTCCACCGTTAATTCCCCTAGTTCTATCATTTTTACGGATAAAAATAGGAAATTAAACAACCTATGATCATTTTAATGTACTTTTATCAATGCCCAAGAACACACATGCTTGGAATCCCCTTCCTTCCCCGAATTTCATCATCCCTAGGTTATTCTAACATTTCCCCAATTTCCCTCCTAGCAATTCTACCGCATAGGAAACGTATTACCAAGTTTGGGGAATGAAAGCCTTACCTTAGGGAAGATTTTTTATGGGAGAATGAAGAAAATTGCCTGAAAATCGACTAGCCCTTCTCCAAAACAAACTTATGAAAACTGAATGTTTTGAGAGCTATTTCTGCATTAAAAACCTGTCGGCCCGCTATAGCGGTCCCCGCTCTTCTATAGCGGTCCCCGCTCCGCTATCGCGGTCCTCGCTCTGCTATAGCAGTCCCTCTATAGCGGTAGGCTATCGCTATAGCGGTCTTAAGTGGGTTGACCGCCCTTTGATCGCCGCTATAGCGGTAATTTCTAACGCTATAGCAGTGGCTGCTATCGCGCATGACACGCTCGTCAGGGACAGAAAGTCCGTAACTCTGCCAGTTTTGGCCATTTCACAATACACTTGCTTCCCCCGCGTCCTGAAATAACCCCTCAAACGCGATTCTGGGAGTTCTACTTACCCAAATGTGATTCCAAAAAGTCCCCTGGAAAAATAGCTTAATCCAAGACACCTAAACCCATCTTTACCCGAATTTCCCTAGACTCCGCCTCACATCAAAATTGGTCGAGGCTAGCCTAGCCCAGAATTTCAAACTCCCAACCCGGAGTTTTCTAACTCTAAAACTTGGCACAATTGGACTACCCGTAATGACGGACCCGATCGTTACATATCCCCACACATCCATTTGAGCATACTCATCTATGTTACCTTCATCTTTTGAATGTTGACATTCTTGACTAGCCAGCACTCTGCCTCATACAATAGTGTTGGTCTAACCACCACTCTATAAAACTTACCTTTAAGCCTTGGTGACGCATTCTGATTGCACAGTACCTTAAAGACAAGCTTTTATTTTACCTAGCCCACTCTAATACGATGTTTAAGCTCTTGAGAATGACTAGTCAGTCTCCTTCAATCATGGACACATGATAGTTTAAGCTTTATCTCTTGAGAATGACTAGTGTGTCGATCTTCACTTTCACCTCCGCCGCATGTGTCACGTCATTGAACTTGCACTCTAGGTACTTTGTCTTATTCCTACTTAACCTGAAACCTTTAGACTCTAGGGTTTGTCTCCAAACTTTCAGCCTATCATTAATAACTTCACCACGCGTCTCATCAACCAATATATGTCATCTGCGAATAACAAACACTATGGTATATTTTCTTGAATATGTCGTGTTAATACATTCATCACTAATAAAAAAAAAATGGGTTAAGTGTTGATCTCTGGTGCAACTCCATTACGATCGGGAAGTGCTCAAAGTCACCTCCTTGAGTTCCTGCAAAGAGAAAATTCAAATTTTCAAAAAAATTATTTTTAATCCAAATAACAAGTAAAAAAATTAAATAGACTTATATTTTACCAACAATTTCTCTCTTAATTCTTACGTTTCATATTGTGTCTTATAGTCCGTTTACAAATGTGATATGAAATTATGATATGAATTCAAATTGATATGAAGTTGATAGTTTTATTTGGACATGCAATTTAAACTTTTTAAGTTGTAGCTTTTTTCATAAACATAAAAATCCCACAAGTTGTGAGTACTATCAAAATTTTCCCAATTCTTACATAATTTTACCAAACAAACAAGTCATAATTTTTAAACAAGATATCGAAAAATATCCTAAGGCGCATCATTGATAAATCACATATATCCATGTTCCTTTTATTTGTAATTACAAACTTTTAAATAAACACAATTTTATAAAGATTCACTAGTGAATAATAGTAGTAACTATCTATTCTTTAATATAATTCTTTCACATGATACGAACAATCTCTTCACGCTGAGCATGAGTCTTTTTTTATAAAATTTAAAATGATAGATCTTTTTTTTTGTTAAATTACATAAATAACTATACATCCTTATCATAATTATTAAATTTCTCTCTACTTTAAATTAATTACATAATATCCCACATCTTAACAATCCCTATCATTTTATTGCCAGATACACGCCATTTTCTCTCTCTCATTCTCTTTCTTTACCCCCTTTCTCAAGCCTAACCATAAATATATGTGCTGGTCATTTAATATCTCAACCATAAATGGATATACTGGTAATAAATAGATACGCTGGTCATTTAATTGACCCAACCATCTGATTTAAAATTGTGATTTTTTCACAATAATTTGTGGTTGCAATTTTTTCCTTTTAGAGGAATTGGAATTATTGGTGAAACATGATTAGGACAACCATCCTCTACTATTCCTCTTTTCTCCATTAACGAGGCTCTCATATTGTTGAACTTTGTGTGAGTTTAAATTTAGATTTGTGTTTCTTCTTATTCTGCATCATCTTTTTCTTCTTCTTTTTGGCCAGATCTGTGTTTCTTCTTATTCTGCATCTTCTTCTTCTTTTTTTAAGCATGTATCTATGCACAAATACATGTATCAAAAGTCTGATGGGTCAACTTGATACTAGATACATGTATTTTTGGAATTCACATTATTAAATTTATATTGGATACATCAAATTAATACTGGACTTACTGTATTTTGAATATAATGAATGAAATTGGTACTTGACACATCCCAAATACATGTATGAAAAGTATTTGTGAACAGAAATTTATATTGGATACATCAAATTAATACTGGATTTACTGTATTTTGAATATAATGTATGAAGTTGGTACTGGATACATCAAATTAATATTAGATACATATAAATAAATACATGAAATTAATATTAGATACATATAAATATATACATCAAATTAATACTTGATACATATTAAAATATACATGAAATTAATACCAGATATATATAAACACATACATGAAATTAATATTTGATACATATTAAAATATATATGAAATTAATACTAGATACATATAAAATGATACATTAGATGGAAATTAATCAAACTGCATAACCAAGATATACATGTTTTCATCTTATATTAATGAAATTAATGAATTTATTATTTTTAAAAAGTAATAAAATAAAATTAATTAAACACATACACATGCCTTGATTTTCACCTTATATTAAGGTATTTGATTAATTAAAATTTCCATAATTAAGTATCCATGTATCTGAGATACATACAATCAGCATGAAATATGCATGTATCCGAAGCATGAAAAGTGGTAAAAAAAATATAATTAGGTAAACTAGTGTCTTAAGGAGTAATTGGACTCTAAAGATGTGGGTTTATGTAAGTTACCCTTTTTTTTACAAAAAAAATAAACTTATGAGTCAAGTTTTACATTTAAAAAAGTTGAAACCGTGATTTGAAATCTCAAATCATGATCCCAAATTATATGTCCAAACGTTGATTTTAAATCATGACTTCATGTCACGTGTCCAAACGCAAGCTTAATTTGACAAAAAGATGAAAAAGGTAAAAAAACTTTTGCATTTTATGAAATTACATTAAATATGTATATAATATATATCAAATATACCTTTTGAATTTCTTCTTGTTAAAACTAAGAGAGTATCATTAAGAATAAAGTAAGAACATTAACATTTAAAACATAATTTTTTTATATGTTTTAAATAGATTAAAAAGAGATACCAAATAATCTAATGGCAGGATCGCTTCGATGTAACTACAGGTTCGTTTACGACTCATATAATCTAGGAATGGAAAGAACTTTTGCGGTTCCAATCTAGCTCAAATAAACGCCTCCACATGGCTGACATGGGCCTAACCAGGAACTCCGGACTAAGACAAGTTCTTTCTATCCCTTGATTATATTACCTCGACCTCAGAGACATCGGAACAATCTTTTTCTCACCATGTCTTAATAGTTGCAGTTGCTGTTAGTCCAACACGAGTTGTTTAGCCTATCATATAGGCTATAAAACCTTAAAATGATTTAAAAAAATGGAAGAAAAATACCTTAACTGGGGACCAGTGATTCTTCAAACTATGCACAATAATTTTATTTCAGTACTATGGGAATACAGAGAGAGTAATATTCGAAGGGTTGGCTGAAGCCTGCCTTCTATTTACAATAAGTGACCCTTTTATAGAAGGGATTGATAGAAAAATTTAAAATTCATGACATAAGTGCTTACGTCATATTACATTATTGGACCGATATCGGGGTCCTCTACTTTATAAAAGTTTTACAATAATTCAAATATATACAATAATTTCAACTTTAATAAAGTTGACATCTTGTCCTTTATTCTTTAGCAATTTCCTTTCCTTTGGACTTGTCCGAACTAGAAGATTCTTCTATCTGGTTCTTGAACTGTTGCAGAAACATTTCAATGTCCATTTCTTCTGTGCTATGAATACTTTGAGATTCTCCTGCTAAACAGTTGTCTTCTTCTTCATTAGAAGTGGCCATGAATATATTATCTGAAAATTCTATACCCATATTTTTTGCTAAATCTTTTTTAACTTCTTCCATATATGAGGCAAGAAGTTCCGATTTGGAAATAGTCCCTTGTTTCATCTGTAATCTTCTGGTTATATGTTTAAAAGGACTTATATTATCATTTTCCTGTATAACTTCTGTTTGGTTCTTGCTAGTCTCAATAGCCACATTGATTGAGTCTATTATCTCGCGTCCATGAAGTTTTCCCTCCATATCTCTCTGGAGTAATTTACTCCAAAATTTTGTATGAAATTTCCTTTTTAAGCAAGGAAACCCTTCTTCATTTGTATGAACTTCTATGGTCCATTTCATTATCCATGGGATAGAAAATTGTATAAAGAAATACATTAAGGATATTCCTTTAAAATATATGTCCTCTTGTTGTAATCTTATTATTTTGGGCGAAACATCAACCCATTCAGCATATAATTTTTTATAATCTTCTGGGGGGATATTCAAGGTTGGGCCATATAAAGTTCACCACTGACAGAACCAATTTGGTATATATTGTCTGAAAACATTTGAACATATTTTGATGAACCATGAATGCTTCTTATTAGCATTCTCATATAATAAGGTTTTATTAAAGCTCTCAATGTAGTCCCAGTAATTAAAATTAACAACTATTCTTTGTTCCGGATGGGTGTATTCCCTTTCCTTCACCGTACTGATTCCCCATTCCTCTGGGATAAATATCTTTTTTATAATAATTTTTGAAAAGTTATAAACTTTCTTGGTATTTGCTGGGTAAAAATGCTGGAATTCAGCAGACCCAATAGATGAGAGTATAATCTCTCATAATGCATTCTATATTTATATGTTGGGACAACATATGATGCCGTATCAAAATATCTTGACATGATTTGCCAAGGATCCTCTCTCCATTGTAAATCCCTTGGCTCAAGAAGAAGTATTACTTCATCTTTCTCATTTTTATCATATACCTCAATATTTTCACCTACTTCATCATTTACGACTGCCGAATATGATGGTGGTTCATTGTTCTGAGGTTGCCTTGATTGTATAAAATTCATGAATTCTTTATACATTGGATGTTCGGTACTAATTCCCGAGATACCTGTAGAAGTACTTGCAATGTTTGAGGCTATTAGCTTCTGGTTTCCAAACTGAGCCAGAATATTATTTCTGCTCATGGGTGCTCTTCCTCTTAACTTCCAGATGGCCGCATTATCCTGTATTCAGAAAATAAAGAATTATTAACTCAAATATTCTCTAGTAAGGAAATCAGGAAGACTATTATCTGTTCCCTTCTTATAATGTATTTCAAAATCAAATGGTGCTAATAAAGCTTGCCATCTTGCAAACATTTGTTTAGAAACATCATGTTTTACATCTTTATTAAAGATGAATTTAGCTGTTTGACAATCAGTTTTTATGATGAACTTTTGATTATATAAATCTCCTTGGAATTTTAAAACACTTTTGACTATGGCTAGAATTTCTTTAGCTACAGTAGCATAATTTTTTTGACTATTATTCCATTTCCCCGAATAGAATTGTATAAGGTATTCTTGTCTTTCATCCGGAGAGATTTGTTTTAAAATTCTCCCATAACCAATATCAGAGGCATCTGTCTCCACTATCTTTTGCCAATTTGGATTAGCCAGAGTGAGACATGGTAGGTTATTAACCTTTGCCTTAATATGCTTGACTGCTTTTGTATGATTATCAGTCCAAGCTTTAGGGCTTTTTCTTAATCTATCATATAATATAGCTGTGTCTTTAGCTAGATCCTTTATAAAAGGAGAAATGTAATTTAAACTTCCTAAAAAACGTTGAAGCTGAGTTTTATCAGTAATAACGTCAGGAAATTTAGACGCAAACTCAATACTTCTCTGAATTGGAATAATTTTTCCTTTTTCAATATTATGACCCAAGAATCTAACATTGGTTTGAAAAATATGCATTTTTGGTCTAGATATAACCAAACCATTTTGAATTATAATTTTCTTGAATAGGTCAAGATGCTTAAAATGCATTTCTAAGGTTTTTGAGAATACTAAAATATCATCTATATAAACAATGATAAAATTGCTAAAAGGGTTAAAAATATCATTCATAATTTTCTGAAATTCAGAAGGGGCATTTTTTAACCCAAAAGGCATAACATTCCACTTATATTGTCCCATTGGGACGTTAAAGGCTGTTTTATATTTATCTTTTTCAGAAATTTAAATTTGCCAATAACATGATTTTAAATCAAATTTTGAAAATATTATAGCTTCATGAAGTCTATCTAATAAATCTTTTTTATTAGAAATAGGATATCTAATCCATTTCAAAACTTTATTTAGGGGTTTATAATTTATGACTAGTCTGGGTACCCCTCTTTCTTGCTCTGCGTGCTTATTAACATAGAAACCAGTGCAAGACCATGGAGATTTTGAGGGCCTTATTAATCCTTTTTGAAGAAGAGTATCAATCTCTCTTTTACATAAATCTAAATATTCTGAATTCATTTGGCAAGGTCTTGCCTTAGTGAGAATATTATCCTCAGAAAATTCTTCCTCATAAGGAAGACTTACCACATGTTTTTTCCTTTCCCAAAATACATTTGGGTGATCTCCACATATCTGTAGGGAGAATTGATTCTTTAAAATTTCAATTTTTTCTTGGATTTTAGGATTTTGTAAAGTCTCTTCTATAGTAAGACTACAAATCTCATTTTTAAGAAAATCGATTTGTTTATTTTTTAAAGAAATCATATCTTTTTAACTTCATTAACGAATTTTGAGAATGGTTGAGATATAAAATCTATTCTCATTTTTTCTTCCTTCAAAGGTACCTGTTATTCCAGTCTCATCCCAGAGAGTTATGGGATAAATGTGCCAGAAAAAAGGCATTCCTAAAATAATTTCGTTAGAAATATTTTTTATTAAAACAAAACTTTCAGGCATACATATATTATTTATACAAATATATTCTTAGGAATTTTATATTCAATATCCATTTTATGACCGCTAGCATTTCGAAGACTATGAGTAGTTTTCTTAAAATATTTTGATGGAATTAATCCTTCCCGAATGCAATTTAAATCAGCTCCGCTATCAATAAAGGCAACAAAATCTTTTTTTAAGTTATAATCAATAAAAAACATTATTTTTGCCAAAGGTTTATGAGCCGTAATTAGCTCTATAGTCTCTAAAAATAAATTCTTATTACTAATAACTTCATTAGAGATATCAGGAAAATTATCTTCAGGGATATCAGAGAGGTCATCATCAACCATAACCTGTTTCCCATTACCTTTATTTTCTATATTACTAATTCTCTCATCAAGAATCATATTATGATTCTTCAGAGAAGATATTTCTTTTTTGAGATTATTAATCTCCTCAATCAAGTCTTGAATTGTAGTGGGAATATGATCCCTTTGAGACCTAAGTTTTAACTGCCTTTGAGACCTAAGTTTTAACTGTCTCTTTACTTCTGCCATGGTATAAGCATTATGATGAGCGGTATTATTTTTAGGAATACTAGTATTACTAGTGGAAGTGCTAGTATTACCAATTTTGTCAATAATTTGGGATCTCAGCGTTGGATCATCAATCATCTTGAGAATTTTCACCCAATTATCATTACTGATGACATTGATATTCAAGTCTTTGAACTGATAATATAACTGATAGAATTCATCCTTATCCTTACAAGGTTGGCCGATCTGGCAAGACTTACATTCTTCCTCTGATGAGGACATTTAATCTTCTTCATGAAGAACCCTTAGGTCTTCACTTGTAGAGGATTCATCCCCATCACTATTATTTTGGCTAGAATTTTCCGAAGAAGAGTTAAGAAGGATTTTATATAAAGAATCCTTAATATTATCCTCTAGGTCAAGGTTTTTAATCTTGTCCTTGACTTTGCAATCTCTTGCATAATGGCCTATTCTACCACATTTATGGCAAGCATTTGGTCTATAATTCTTATAAAACTCCGTTTTTTCTTTATAATCCGTTTTTCTCTTTTCACGCTTGTCTAAGCGCTTCTTTTTCCTGTGTTGCCTATAAGGCTTTTCCTTATAATCTTTTTTTCCTCTATGCCTATTAGTCATTTTAGAGGATTCAGGCATGCCTATTGCGAATCGCTCACAAAATTCTCCTAATTGTTGTTTCTCATTCAAGTGATATCTCTTAATTTGTTGATTCAACTTGATCTCATTGCATAAAGAGAGACCTTCTTGGGTACAAACACTTATAAGCTTTCCATAGGTATACTCATCGTAATTAATACTCACCCCATCTCCTCTAAGGGCTTTCCTAACCCTTTCTGCAAATAAAGTAGGGAGTCCGCCTATAAACTTGGATTTCCAATGACAGTTATTACACTCGGGTAATTCCATTACTCTGGATAAGAAAATGTCCTTGTACCATCTAAAAGACGTGAGGGTTTTACATCTAAGGTTTTGGAGCATAGTTCTAATGGTCTCACTATTATCTGACCATCTACCAGAAAAATGTTCTATAATGGTTAGGACCAAGGTGGTGACTACATTTGGAATTGTAATGACCCTTCCGGTCATTTACACGTTTTCGCCTTTCTTGTACCATTAGAGCTTACTTGTAGCGGCCCAATTCATTTATGGCTTGTCGGGACCGGTAGTTCGGTGCCCGGGCCGTTTGTTTGGTCTTTATGGTCGTTCCTCATTTTAGAGCTTCAACTTTGGAAATCGTTGACTTCCGACAACATTCTTGGTAATATCAAAGAATTAAACCAAGGTTCTAGGTCAAAGGAATTCCTTACTCAAAAGTTTGAGTTAAAGAAATGCCTCGTATAACACCTCGCCCGTTTGGAAGGTTTAAAGTAACCCGTGACTTTGGGGTAAGACTAATAGTGTCTAATATACTAAGAAGGATGTTTTATGAGGTATTGTAATGGAAAAATGGTCGTATGATAAGTTTTGAAGTCAAGCAAGTTGCGAAACAAAAGTCGGAAAAAGTTATTGTAAATTCCTTTAAGGAATTCTCTTCAAATTTGGGTTAAATGTCTTGGGATGTTTCTCCCTATCTATAAAGAGTTAGTGGGCCCCCAATATACCAAATCGAAGGTCTACGAGTCTAGTTTCCAATGCACTAAACCGTTCGTCCATAAGACTTCAGAATAGAGAGATATTCACATTTTTGTAAGACTGCGCAAGCAGGCACGTCAAAGTGAGGCCCACGTCCTAAGTCGGTTCAGCTTATAAAAGCTGATTTCTCCTTCGTTTTAACTCATTATTTTCACCCAAAATGCACTGAAAATCAGAGGTAAATTCCATAAATAATCCATGGACTTTGATCCTTTCAATTCGGAAGTTTAACGGAAGTTGCTCTACGTCGCGAGCTCGTCATTTTGGTATAGTTTTCCCCGTCGATTTCATGGCGTATCTTCGTGGGTGTTGATGCAGCAATCCAGCAGGTATTTTCTGAGTATTTGTCAGTAGCTACGGAGTTATATTGGCGAGGTATGGATCCCGTACACTTATCTATTTGTTGAATCAAGATTCTAAGCTTCTAGTCACGAAAAGTTGTATTTTTTGATAACTTGTAGTAGTTTCTTGTTGGATTTGGATATGTTTGTTGTTCCTGCAAGGAGGAAGGTGGTTAATCTTGGAATACTGAATATTTTTGTCAAGGAAATCTCTCCCCTACGACCCTCCTTCGTTATTATATGTTCTAGTATTATTTTATGGATTTCTGAGCCACAAAATGGTATTTTGGATTTGTGGCTTTGGACAGCCCCTTTATCTTGTTATGTTTGGTTATTGTTATGGTGTTCTGGTTGTGGTAAGGTGCTGGAGGAATTGGGAAATTGTGCGATTCTTTTTGGGATCACATACGATAGTGATTGGATTGGACAAACGTGAAGTACGCCTTGAAATAGTGCCTCGGGAGCTCGTCGCTCCTTGGAGATATGGTTAATGTATTGTTGTTGGATTTAGCTGCCATTTGTTATTGTTATTGGCCTCATTTTTACGCTTTGGAGTTGGCTGGTCGCGAGTGTGACATTAACACCTTATCAATTGGCTATGGCTCGTTCTTGTAGCCTTGTCGATTCTAGCAATTGTTCCATTACCTTGGTTGGTCAGGCTTCATAGAGACGCCTTTGGGGCTTCAGTTGAAAGTATTTGTTTTATGTGATTCAAAGCTTCCTGGATCTGTTCGAGTCTGGACGATGCCGTTCTCGCAGCTAGTCATCGGATGACAAGTAGGTTATGGTTTTCCCCTATATAGACTCTGCGTATATAGGCTATAACTGCATTAATTAGCATCCTTGGATGGGTTGTTATAGGTTGGTACCCCAGACCTTGTCCGCCTTTCGTCCGTCTATTTCATACGTTGTTTGTAGTATTCGCGTAGTAATGTATATTACCTTTGTGGTCCTGTGTGGCCTTGTATTGACTCTGGAACATAGATGGTGGTCTATTTGGGAATGTCCACGAGTCCCAGACATAGAGATTATCCTTTTAGGCTGGTTATGTCTGCTGAGTAGCTATTGGGCCTGTGCAGGGCTGATAGGAATTGTTGTGAGCCGTTGGACTACTTTTATATTTGTGTGCGAGCATATCATCCATGAAAAAGGTTTTCCCCTGCATGTTTTACTATAGTTTTGGCTGTGAGCCACTACCGACAGTTTTCCTAAATTTGCATGGCCCTGGGGGCCCGTTTTTGGTACTATTGACGATAGAAAAGGGGATTTTTGGATGTTTTCGCACTGATTTTATTACTGGTATTAGTTTCTGCAGGGCAGAGCATCAGACTTGATTTTATTACTGATACTAGTCTCTGCGGGGCAGAGCACCCGACTTGATTTTATTACTGATACTAGTCTCTGCAGGGCGGAGCATTAGACTTGATTTACTACAGTTTTAGACCCGATTACACCCGGGCACCCTTGGAGGGGTTTTTGAGGCATTTTATTCTACTTTAGTCCTAGATAGGGTCTGGGCATGCATACTTGAGACTGGGTCTCTATCTTGATCCCGTACTTGCTTCCGAATAACATGTCTTGATACTGAGTTTTAGTATGGGGTCAGGGACCTCCATGGACCTTGCCGCTCCGGGACTGGGGCTTCGGGCTGCGTGCGCTGGAGGGAAGGGTATACGGTGGAGTATAAGTATACAGGCTGAGTCCTTCCATGGAACCTGCCTGCTGGGCCCGATTGGCACCGGAGGAGGTACATACAGAAGTTCTATTTCATATCATATCATATCATGCATTGGATTCCACCCTTGTTTGCTGTGTGTTCAGTGTACGCTCCAGTAGTATGGGATGCCGGAGGGTTTGCTTTCACTTGATTATGTTCCTCGGTTGTATGGGCGGCCGTTGGGACTGTAGGTAGACTATATTTACTCCTGTCTTTATTTAGAGCTTGTCTTGGCACCCGGTTCTTGAAAGATTAGTGATGGCTAGCCTGTTGAGGCTTTGGTTGTGAGATTTTTGATTATTGAGAGGGCTTTAGAGTCCTATCTTATTGAGGCACTTTTGTGTGGCCTTCTGAGCAGAGTGTGAGACTCTGGTTCTATTCTTGTGGGAAGCTGAGTGGTATCTCTCAGTTATTGTGGCCTAGTTATTTCATCCTAGGGTTGTACTTGTGAGGTGATTCCCTGGTTATGCTAGCATATGATTGGATTGGTGTTATGATTTCCTTATACTGGTTGATTCCATTTTGAGTATGTTAGACTACTCTCTGTCTTTTCCTTCCACTTGAGGTTACCGGTATACCGCCATTTTCTCAACTCTCTCTCTACTTACTTATATTGCTGTTCAAGGACTCCAGGTGCGTTCTCCTTTCCTTCACCTGTGATTCTATGTAATTGTATCTCTGTGCTAGCATGTGTTACTTGAAGCTCTTGGTTATGGATGATTTGTGCTAGCTCCTTGTGCCTTGCTTATGGCTTCAGTGACTGCTTTCTTGCTATCTGTTACTTACTGCTTTTGTATCTTATATGCGCTCAGTCGACCTATGATACCTACTGAGTACCCGTGGTTTTGGTGCTCATACTACACTTCTGCACTTTTTTGTGCAGATATTAGCTGAGCTTTCGCCGTTGATCACGTTGGAGACTCGTGCAACTTTTGGATCTTTGAGACTAGGGTGACCGCCTGACGGTCGGGGCTTGTCTACATCTCATCTGTTGTACTGTTGCTCCTTGTACTTTCGGAGGCAATTTATGTTGTATTTTGTTACTACTAGCACTTGTATCCTATTAGAAGCTTCTGTACTATTGATACCAAGTCTTAGGGTTGGTGTAGTTTCCTTTATGTATTTATATTCGAGTTTTGCTTTCACTTATTTCTGCTTGCTGGTGCGTTTTGGTTAGGTAGTAGCCCATTACTAACCGTTCTGGGCTACGGGAATTGGTTCTCCTACTGGAGGATTGTAGGTGCCATCATGACTTGAGAAATCGGGTCGTGACAGGAATCATTCCATTTTCGTCCTTAATAACATTTAAGATGGCCATTCGTTAGGATTCTGAGAGATAATTATCCCACCATTCCTTTAATTGGCCTGTAAAACCAACAATGATCATATTAGCTGTATCTTTTTCAGAATTCTTGTTGGCCTTGCAAATTGTACTATACATAAGGATTCTATGAGCCAAAGTATAGATTTGTCTATCAGTAAAATCATCAATATTCCATTCATAGATTTCCGTCCCACTAAAACTATTAGAGACATAATATTCTTGTTCTTCAAGAAGGATATCATGAGGAGTCGGTCTAGGATAGTAATACATCCTCTGCACTGGTTTTCTAGCATGTTTTTCTGAGATTTTATTAATCTCATTAGGAATAGTATTCCTATCAGTGGCCTCATTATCACTAAGTTGAAGAGGATTAATATTTAACCACTCAAACATTTCTTGAAGCAATCTTTCAATATATCAAGCTTTGATAATTTAAAATCCTTAATCTCTGGAGGGGGTTGGATAGTAGGAGTAGCGGGGGAAGTCACAAACGAATCCTCTGACGGCTGATGAAGAGTTTTCTGAGCCAGGATCACATCCTTTGAGGATGCAAATTGAATTACAGAAAGAAGGGTTCTATTCGATGAAGAGTTCCCTAGCTGGAGGGTTTTGCACCGAGAATGAATGAATGAAATAGTGGAGTCTTAATAAGAGTAAGGATCGAACACCCGATTACTATAACAAACGATTCTATGAAAAGAAAGATGGATGGATTTGGAAGCAAGTGAAAGAACTAGTTGCATAGATATAGATATAGAGAAAGTCCTTTCTCTGAAGACCCCTCCCACCTTTCGATGAGATATTAGCCTAACCAATACCAAAGCGATCCCTTTCTTTCCATTCCTCTCCCGTCCGATCCATTCCACTCGTCTAATATAGCCAAAAAAGCAAATATAGCAGCTTCAGGCACGTATAACAAACATTTCTCACGTCAATCTCGTATATACTTACCTTTATTATCTCCCAAATAGAATATTGATATAGACGGAGTTTTTTCCATTTTTTTTCAGATCGTGTGAAAGTTGATCCAAAAAGCTGAGTTCTCTCTGGTCTTTTACTAACGGGGTTCCGCCCTCTCGGTCAAGTTCATGGCGTTTCTTTTCGGTCTCGTATGGGGAGTAAGTTAAGCCATTCCACTAAAATACTCTTTATTGATTGAGCTTTCTCAGTCTTGGTTTGAAAGCCTTGACAGTTCAGTTCGCTTCGTAGCCATCGTTAGAGGAAAGAACTTGTATTACAAGGATTCATTAACTGTAAATCTGGCAATTCCTACCAGGGTGGTGGGTCAGAGCGGATTCCCTTGCTTTAGGGCAGGAATAGCTAAATGGTTAGGGGGCTTGTCTTTAAGCAGCTGGCTTCCACGGAGCTACAACTGCAGATGATAGTCTCTAAAGCTACAACCGTCTCTTCTTATTATTCTCCGAAAACCTAGGTTTTGGCAATCACTCTACTGACAGAGAACCTAAGAGCTACCAATAAGCCTTTAGGCAGGCAGCGTAAATGGTAAATGTCGTCTTCCTTTACAATGACTTCTTCTTTCGATTTCCCGTTGAGCTTGAGCTGCGACTTCACCGGCTGGTACTTCTTCTTCTACCATCGACCGTGGCTTCATCTGCAAGGCTGTATTCTGTTCACCTAGACCATCCATCGTCTTATAGGCCGTATCTCGGGAACCCCCTAACTCTTGATCTCGGACCTGTGCTTTCTAGGTCCTTCGACCACTAAGATTTTAGCTTACATTCCCTGGGATTCGTTCGGATATAGCGATGGAGATAGTGATATCTTTAGGTGCAGCGTGCTAACATTCTGCCTTCCCCTATCTATGGGATCTCTAACACTCGGACACAATTTGCATTACCCTCCTAGAAAGCATTCCTTGTTCTGACCGCAGCACCATATCTTGACCCTTTTCTCGAATTGGTCCATTTCGAGTTGGCCCTTGCTCTGGCCCCGGGTCCTTCCTTTCTATTCCTCGGTAAGCGGACCGTGGGAGCATGGGGGGCGATATCTGCTTTTGACTGATAGAAAGCATCTCTCTTTTGTCCCTCCTGACCGAACTCGCCAAAAAAATCACAATAAAAAAAGTGCTTCTTGCCGGGAGAGTAGGGGCAAGTTTTCTTATAGGATCCACCCTCCCAACAAAAAAAAGAATTCCTTGCTGTGGAAAAGCTGTTCAAGTTGAAAAGCATAAAGGTTGAAGGAAATGCACCTTCTCCGATTAGAAGGGTACGGGACTCCTTTTCCTACGCAATTTCCTACGATAGGGTAGGGATGAATTGAATGAGAGACTACGAAAGTGAGGCAAACCCACATAAGGAAAGAAATCAATCTAATCACTCCATTTCAAGCCTTAGAGAATCCGACAAAAAA
>QJPP01001704.1:202500-205000 GCA_003996215.1 Jaltomata sinuosa | reverse complement strand
TAGAGTATTAGGTCGCGCGTTAGCACTCCTGCAAGAAAAGGGATGCGCTAAGGCGCAACTTCGCGCAGCTGCTACGCCCTTGCTTCTTGCCCCTTATTTCAAACTCAAGGAAAGCCTTGATCGATATGAGAAAGATGCGCTCAAGCGCCCAACCTATACAAGGGGTCACTCAAAGTAACCTACTCGAGCTTCGCCCTTTGTATTGTACCGCCTGGAAAGAGGTTCGCTAGCCTTTTTCTTTCCCTCCCTCGCTTACAGTTACTTCCAACCAATTTCTAGTTAATGCACCCATAAGAACCCGACAATCCCCCATATGGAGCCACCGTCGTTTCGTCTGGCATGTACTCTCGGGACCTCCGTGAAGATGTGGAGTACCAACGGCTAGACGGTAAGACCCCGTGCACCTTAACTATAGCTTTGCAGTGACAACCTTAATCGAATGTGTAGGATAGGTGGGAGGTGGTGACACACAACGACCAATCCTGAAAGACCACTCTTTCGTCTAAGGATGCCTAACCGCCGCACCGATCATTCGAGGGGAGGCGGGACACTGCGAGGTGGGTAGTTTATCTGGGGCGGATGCCTCCTAAAGAGTAACGGAGGTGTGCGAAGGTAGGCTCAAGCTAAGATTCTGCTCGTGAGCGTAATGGTATAAGCCTGCCTGACTGTGAGACCGACTGGTCGAACAGAGACGAAAGTCGGCCATAGTGATCCGGGAGTCCCAAGAAATGGAGCTATTAAGCCCACGGAGCGGTGCCGCTTTCCTTTTTCTAGCTCTTCTTTGGCTATCAATGCGTGTATGCCTTCGTCGAAGAAACAAGGGGAATCACAAGAAATTTTCATACACCTAGGCCTAATTCCATCGATGAATCATTCGAGAACGAATTTAGCGAGACTAATCTAATCTTATTCAACCTTAGATGGGAATTAGGGCGAAGCCTGGGGCGGTCTCTGCCTTCTTAACACGCGGCACACCAACTTGAAGTCTGATTTTTAAATCTCTCTCTACCTTCACAAAACTTCTCGCTCCCTTCTCGTAGTTTTGACTTGCTCTTAGGCTACCGTTGACCGGCTTCGCGAGACCATTTCGGTCTACACACACATGGCTAAGCGCTATTGGGCGGAGCTTTCTCAATCCAAGCTAACTAATAGAAGAAAAGAGAAGAAAGGAAGATCTTATAAGAGACTCACCCCATCTTTACATAAGCAATTTCTTGAACGGAAAAAAATAGATGCTTTCATGGACTACTTTGACTTTAGGGATTTGCTTCATCATTAGCTAAAGAAGAGAGACAAGGGGTTATCTCTAATTGGATTTCCTTATCTTTCTTCTTCAAATTACGAGTTGAGATTTGGGGAGAGTGGATAGGACAGGGTGGTGGATGACGTAAAGGAAGGGAAGGCCCATCCCGTGCTTTCGAGCGATTCTTCCCGCAAAAGATCTTTTTCTTTCCGTCCCAAATAGAACAATTGAATAGGGACTTAGATGTGACCAAGGTGCTTGCAAGCTTAGGGTTAGCAGGTTGTTGGCTGGGAGAGCTGGTAAAAGAATGAAACCTTCAAGAGACCATGGTTAACAAGCCAGCTGAGGAAGAACAATCTCCCCCAGCAATACCGATCCTCCCTAGTTCAATCAGAATCGAGAACTGCGGAGAGGTTCTAACCGGCCTAGCCTAACCAACCGCTACAAGCGGGCAGGAAATAGATGTGGTGGAGACTCAAGTCAAGGCGATGGATCACTATCACTATAGATAGATGCTTTCCCTGGACTGTGTTGCTTGCCCGGAAGGGCCCGGAAGAGGAAGTGATCCCCCGACACTAAAAAGCAAAATCCCAGAGAGAAGCTGAGAACACAAAATCCCTAAATGGGATAGCAAATAGTTCCTTAGAAAAAAGCAAAAAAAAAATCGATTAATAAACCGGTATTTTCTCTTTGAACGAAAACCAAAAAATCGAAAAATAAGGACCCATAATCACTAAAAGGAAGAGCATGAGACACTTACCAGTTATTCGAATTGGCATTACTCTAACAGCGAAATGCCCCAGAAAGATTGAAATAAGAGAGAGAACGCAATCTTTCTTCTTAGAACGTATTGATTTGACCCCATAAGCGGGACCAAGCATGTTGCCGCCAGAAGCAGAACCCCGTATTTCTTCTAGAGAATCTCCTAATTGTTCCAGAGCAACTAGAAAGAGAATCTTTAACCAGAAAGAATTCGGTTCAGATGTAGGATACCTATCCAGAAGTTTTCGCAACTCAATCATAGATGATGGAATCATCAAAGATTTCACCTTTTCGAACTCTGTCTCTAACTCACTAGAGGCCCGGGAAACAAAGAGAAGATGTGTACGAACGAGCAGTTATATGGATACGGTGCTTTACCCATAGACGCTTCTCCAGCTCTCGCAAGAATTGTATGGGAGTCGCCCTCGGAGGGACTTCCCGAATGACCGTACCGAGGAATTCTACCGTACTCCGTGCAGCTATGGTTGTTGATCC